>WNWU01006207.1:0-14673 GCA_012654045.1 Ptyas mucosa | reverse complement strand
AATTCATTCTTTATCTTAATATCTTTATATTTGTTTGGGGTTGGTTTTCTTCCCTTTCATCTTTTTTATTGTACAGCAATCTTTCTCCTCAAACCTACCACCTCTTTCTTTGAGGAAGGGGGGAGAAAGAGAATGAGAGAGAGAGTGGAGGAGACAGAGAGAGAAAGAGGGGGAGAGAGAAAGAATGAGAAAGAGAGGGGGAGAGAGAAATGGTGATAAGATAGGGCAAAAATGTAAAATGTGAGGACAGTCGTAAGTTCAAGGACTGGTCACAAGTGCGAGGACCAGTCAAAAATTACTTTTTCAGCCCTCTGAGTAGTGCATATGCACAAAAGGACTACCCAGAGGGCTGAAAAAAGTGATTTCTGACAGGTCCTCGCACTTTTGACCGGTCTTCACACTTATGACTGGTCATCATTTATGCCCATTGTAGCATTCTTAACAACAATGTCACTCATTTCACAGCTGCTTCTCTTCACCGTGGTGATAAGATAGGGCAAAAACGTAAAATGTGAGGACAGTTGTAAGTTCGAGGACTGGTCACAAGTGTGAGGACCAGTCAAAAATTACTTTTTCAGCCCTCTGAGTAGTCCATATGCACAAAAGGACTACCCAGAGGGCTGAAAAAAGTGATTTCTGACAGGTCTTCGCACTTTTGACCAGTCTTTTTTTATTTTGAAATTTACCAGTGGCCGCTGTATTTCCCACCCTCGGCTTATACTCGAGTCAATAAGTTTTCCCAGTTTTTTGTGGTAAAATTGGGGGTCTCGGCTTATATTCGGGTCGGCTTATACTCGAGTATATATGGTATGCCTTGTATTCGTCTGCAGTCTTCTATAAGGCTGCTTTGACACCTGGCCACACTAGGCGGATTTTCTCTGCCCACCCGGCTGGGGTGTCGACATTTGTGGACGGAGGGTCTAATTCTGGGATAACCGGGAACTCCCTACCGTAAACTATTTGAAAGGGGGAAAGACCTGTGCTGCGATGTGTTATGTTATTATAGGCCACCTCTGCGAACGGTAGGAGAACTGACCAATTCGATTGCTGATAAGACACATAACAATGGAGGTACCGTTCTACCACGGCGTTGGCTCGTTCAACTGCTCCATTGGTGCTGGGATGGAAAGCCAAACTCAAACCCTGGGTAGATCCTATCAGGTGTATAAAGTGTCTCCAGAACTTGGCGGTGAACTGGACACCATGGTCGGATATGATCCGTTTGGGCACCCCATAGAGGCGGTAGATGTGCTGAATAAACAAATCTGTCAATCGGCGTGCAGACGGTAGGCCCTTACAGGGCACAAAATGGGCCTGCTTCGAGAACAAATCCACCACCGTCCATATTGCAGTATACCCATTATTAGTGGGGAGATCGACTATGAAGTCCATAGCGATCTCCTCCCATGGTCTACTAGGATTGGCCACTGCTTGTAACAATCCTATGGGCTTTTCTGACCAAGGTTTAGCTGCCGCACATGTCGGACAACCTTTTACGTACTGTTCGATATGTCTACGCATCCGTGGCCACCAAAATTGCTGTCTGACCAGATGAAGTGTTTTTAGAAATCTGAAATGCCCCACCGGTTTGGAATCGTGACACCTCCGTAACACAGAAGTTTGGAGGTTTTCCGGGATATACATTTTATCCCCCTTCCAGGTTAAACCCTCCCGAAACGTCACTAGAGTCTGGTTTTGTGCCAACCATTGATCGCTTTGTACAGCTCCCTTTAGTTTGGTCAGAAAGGAGGTATCCGATCTGATAACCGCTGATGCATTTTGTGACACTTGTATGGGTGGTATGAGAGCTTCTACTACATCCTCCCACTTGCTGTTATATTGTGGCATACGAGTCAAAGCATCTGCTAGGAAGTTTTTCCCAGCTGGAACATACTTCAGACGGAATGAAAACCTGTGGAAGTACTGTGCCCACCGTACTTGTTTAGGGGATAACCGCCTCGGCGTTTGCAGTGCTTCCAGGTTCTTATGATCCATCCATACCTCAAACGGATGTGATGCTCCTTCAAGAAGGTGACGCCATGTCATCAATGCCCAATGCACAGCAAAGGCCTCTTTCTCCCATATAGCCCAACCACATTCTGTGGGGTTTAATTTCCAGGAGGTATAGGCACATGGTTGTAATTGGCCTTGTCCATTCTTTTGCAGGAGTACCGCCCCCACAGCCACATCACTAGCGTCTGCCTGTACAACGAACGCTTGTGTTGGATCTGGGTGTTTGAGGACCGGTTCTCAGGCAAAAAGGTGTTTCAACTGTTCAAACGCTGTTTGACATGCGGTCATCCAGTTCAATGGTTATCCTGGCCTTGGTTTTGATGTTAAAGGTTTAGTCCGCAGGAGATCTGTTAGGGGTAAAGCTATCATAGCGAATGCAGGGATAAACTGTCGATAAAAGTTAGCAAACCCGAGGAAACTCTGGAGTTGTTTTCTAGTCCTCAGGGCCTGCCATTCCATAACTGCCTGAACCTTTTGTGGATCCATCTCCACGCCATCTCCTGATATTCTGTAACCCAGGTAATCTATCTTTGTTTTGTGAAACTCGCATTTCAATAGTTTCACAAACAGTTTAGCTACTAACAATTTCTCCAACACTTGACGTGCTAGACAGGTGTGTTTGTCCATGGTCCGGGTATATATTAAAATATCGTTCAGGTATACGAATACCCCCCTGTACAGATGTTCATGCAGGACCTCATTGATCAACTGCATGAACACTGCAGGGGCACCCTGGAGACCGAACGGCATGACCTGGAACTGATAACTCCCTAGGGGACAGTTGAACGTGGTCTTCCACTCATCCCCCGGTCTGATACGCACCCGGTAGTACGCTTCACATAAATCCAGTTTCGTAAAGACACGACCAGTCGCCAATGTGGCCAAGAGGTCTTTCATTAATGGCAGCGGGTATAGAAGTTCCACACAGAACCCATTTAGACCCCTGAAATCAACACATAAGCGTAACCCTCCGTCTTTCTTTTCTCTGAAAAGAACAGGGGCTGCCATATGAGATCTACTAGGCTTGATAAAACCCCTCGCTAAGTTCTTATCAATGTACTGTCTCAACTCTTCTAATTCTTTTTGCATCATTGAGTACATTCACGGTTTTGGCAGTTTAGCCCCAGGAATTAATTTGATGGCACAGTCCATTGTTCGATGAGGGGGCAACACCTCACATTCCTACTCGCTGAATACAGCAGCGAGATCCTCACAGATGCTAGGGAACCCCCGATCTGGGTGAGGTACCACCGAAGCACATTTCATTCCCGTACCCCCTACACTGTCAGTTGCAGGCAGATCTCTGTCATTTGCAGGCGGATCCGGGCCAAGTGTTAATCGCAGTTTCCGGTATCCTCCTTCCCACCATATAGTGGCCCGCCATTTATCAAGCCAAGCCAACCCCAATATTATTGGTTCAATCATCTTCTCGATCACAATGAATCGAATAATCTCTCGGTGTTCCCCTATCTCCAGGTATAAACTTTCCGTCACATGGGTAGCTGGAACCCCGCCCAACAGTGATCCATCCATCTGTTCAAAAGTAACAGGGGTTTTCAGTTTTATCACCCGCAGTCCTAGGGAATCTACCACAGCCTGACGAATGAGACATCGAGTGCACCCCAAATCCACCAGAGCCCCATATTGGAGTCCAGTGGTAGAGCAAGGGTTCCTCAATACAACCGGTATCACAAAAGGACAAATGGGGTTGCTTACCATTGGGTCTTCCGGGTCCTCGTCATCACTGTCCCCAGACACCACCGTAAATTTCCCTGTAACCAGAGTCGCCCCGTCTTCTCTGACTGGCGTCTCCATAGCCGGCTTGGGAGTCTGGGTCACTTGGGACCATTTTGGCATTTGTCGGCCCCTTCCTCTCGTTGGAACTCCTGTGGTTGGGTTTTGGGCCGGTATTGGTGGTACTGGCATGGGGCACTCAGCCACCTGGTGGCTGACCTGATTACATCTAAAGCATCGAAACAATGGTCTTCTGGCCTTAGCTATTGGCTCCAGGATAATACCCGGTCTGGTCTCCCTTGGGCCCTGGGGCCTTTCTGTTGTTTTTTTTTGTTTGTCCTGGGGCTCCATCACCCCGTACTCGGAATTCTCTGAGCCCTACATCTAGCTCTATTGCTGCCTTGAACCAAACGTTCAACCGTGGAGGCAGCCCTTGATACATGGAAGCCTGCCGAAGGTCCCGGTCCAGCCCCATGCGGAATTGATGAACTAAAAGACGTTCCGGCCAACCCACCAAGCAGCTCACAACCTTCTGAAAGTCCCGTATGTAGTCTTTAGCAGGCACACCCCTTTGTTTAAGCGCAAAAAGGTCCCCTTCCGCTACTTGCACACTAGACTCGTCTTCAAACCTGAATCGAAGAGCCTCCAAGAACTTTCCTACGTCTACTAGTTCCCTAGCATGGTTACTGTGTAGGCTGGCCACCCAATCAGCTGCGTCTCCTGTCAGGACCGCCGTGATGGCCACAACCATGGCCCACTGGGAAGGGTACCAATGACCGTATTGGTCCATGTAGCTTATCACCTGACTTAAGAATAGAGCCACACGGTCCAGACTCCCATCAAACGTGGCCTGTAATGCAGGGGGGCCCCAGGCTGCCTGAGGGACCCACATTCCTGGAGGCCACGCTTCCGGTGGGTCAGGTGTTCTACTCGCACCAGCATCCCTCCTAACCATCAGTGGGCGACCCATTGGTGGCCCTTGAGTCCCTTTGGTAGGCCCTCTCTCCGACTTCGGGGGTTGATGCTCTGATCCCCATACGACAACCTCTCCCAGGGAAGAACCGTGGTCCCAGGGCACCGGATGTTCCAATACCCGACTCGATGCTTGCTCTATACATAGTTTAGGGCTGGTGAGGCGGAAACGGACCACCGAGCCGGAAACCACAGTGTCTTGCCAAGAGGGCCCTTGCAGCAGTTCCAAACCGGTAGCCCACGGCATCACAGAAACTGGCCTCCCCAAACCATTCCCGAAGGGTATCCATGGTGCTAGGACCAAGGCCAGTAGCATAACTCCACTCCCCATCCTCGTCTTCTGTCCAGCTTCTCTCCCTCCAGCCCTGGAAAGATGGCCCCAAACGAGGCGGTGTTGGCATCTTTGGTCCAGTGAGAGGAGAGCTATGCCACCACTCCCCAGCAATAGACTGTCCAGTCCAGGTCCTCTGCAACTGGAGACTCTTCTCCTCCGGGCAGCCCTCACCCCGAATCTGTCGGATCTTCGGTCTGACTACTGGCTGGTCAGCACTTTCCTGCGCCTCCTCCTCCATGAGCAGCCCCTCTTCCACCGCTGCTTCAGCCAATGTCTCCATTGCAATCTCCTCTGGAACCGTCCCCTCCGCCATTCTCCAAACCTCCAGCCAACGGGATTACACCAGGCTCCAAAGGAACTGATGAATAGAGAGAGAAGGAGCGCTGACTTTCTCTCGGCCTCATCTCTCATCCGGTCCGTGTGGCATCCAAACAAGTCAGCAGGCAATGTTAGGTTGCAAAAGATTACTGATTTATTAAGTGGCAACACAGCCAAAAGAACAGAACAAGCCGGATTACTGGTTTAAAGTCAGCGCTGAACGCAGTCGCCATGCAGCGCTATTTATTCCTCTCCCAGCCCGCAAACCATCATCCGATACTCCTCCCAACGCCCCCCCCCCATCAGCTGCTCGGCGGTTTTGTGTTTCCCGCTTGTCAATTCTGCCGGCACTCTGTAAACGTCATAGGCCAGCACCGAACAAGGATGGAGGTGGAAGCTGTGCCGATATCATCAGTATTGTTCGCTATTTGTTGTTGTGCAGCAGAAGCCGTCCACCGCCCAGATCTCCCCCCACCATCCCAGGTGTCTGGATGGATGTCTCCGACGCCTGACTTCCCCAGCCCCCCAGGAGTGGCGAGTCCCAGCCGGGGCTCGGCACATATATTGTTTCAATTTTTTCTTTTTTACTTAAGTAAAGAATATTCAAATTATTACAATTGTTATACATATTTAAACAATATCCCAATTATTATAGCTATCAATTTTCTAATTTAACCTTTTCTTTTATGCTTCCACTGTTAATCCCAGTGTCCCCATCTTTATTCCACTGTTAATCCCAGTATAGTATAATCATCTTTATTTTTCTCACTGCTATTCCCAGTGTAATTATCTTTGTTCCACTGTTAATCCCAGTGTAATCATCTTTATTTTTCTCACTGTTAATCTCAGTGTAATCATCTTTGTTTCACTGTTAATCCCAGTGTAATTATCTTTATTTTTCTCACTATTAATCCCAGCATAATCATCTTTCACTTTTATAAATATATTATTAAAAGTATTCAAATTATAACAATTATTATAGGTATTTAAACCATATCCCAATTATTATAGCCGCCAATTTTCTCAAGTAGTACCTTCTAACATCTTAATAAAAAATTGGTTCATTATGTCCATTGCTATATTTTCTTTTAGTATAGTCTAATTTACATATATTTTAGCTTCAATCCCTATTTCATTTCTAAATGTCTGTAACATATTTCTTCTCATATTTATTAATCTCAGGATAGTCATTTTATAAATCCAAGTCCTGGACTTATTTTAATTTCCTTAATATTTTCCAACCTTTTATTCTTTTATCATTCACTGTTAACCCCCATGTAATCATCATTATATTATTAATCTCAATATAATCATCATTGTTATTGTTAATCTCAATATAATCCCTAGAGACCTCCTTTTTATTATTGCTATTCACCTGTTCAATTATTTATTCATATTTATCACAATATCGTTGTCTTCTTTATTTTCCACTTCTATGTCTTATTTTATTTATTTATTTATTTTATTTAACACAAATTTATATGCCGCCCTTCTCCCAAAGGACTCAGGGTGGCGAACACAAGCTAGAAACATACAATGGTAAAAGAAAAGTCCAATTAAAACCAATTAAAATCAAAATAATAAATAATAAAACCCCAGAATCAGAACTCAGCCCATTTGTTGACAGCCAAGTCTTTAGGCCCCGACGGAAGGAGTGGAGATCAGGCGCCATCCGGAGCTCAGTGGGTAACTCATTCCAGAGGGTAGGAGCGCCCACAGAGAACGCCCTACCCCTGGACGTCGCCAGCTGACATTGTCCATCTCCATCTTTATTTTCTTGTCCACACATGTATACTCCATTTCAATTTTTATATTTATTTTATTTATTTATTTATTTTATTCGGCTTATATGCCACCCTATCTCACAATGGACTCAGGGCGGCTCACAATAATAAAAACACAAGCTGGACTTCCGGCTAGCACCGCAGGTGCTGCAGATGCTTCTCCGGGAGCGTCCATTCCCCAATCACATGAAGCCACTAGAACAGCCAAAAATCAGCTGTCTAGCAGCTTGGAAACTCTCTCCCTGGGCAAAGGGGAGAGAGGAGAGCAGACAGGCTCGGGTAGAGCTCCCTAAGTGCCCCAGGAACAGTCCTGGGGCACAAAGGGTGAGAGCCCCCCTGGAAGCCTGTCAAAACTCTGGATCTGGGGACGCCTCAGCTAAATGCAGAGCAAGACGCCGCGACCACCTCTGCAAGCAACGTTTGTAACAAATAATTTGAATTGAAGCAGACAGACCAAAGCCAGGAGAAACCAGACTGCAAGTATCAAAACTTAATTCCAATGTGTATTACTTCTTTCTGAGTTATTAAGAAATGAAAGTGACAACAAAATGGCGATTGAGAATTAATGGGCATAGAAAGTGAAAGTTAACAAGTTAACAAGAAAGTTCCGTTTAGTGCTTAGCCCCTGGTTAAAACTGATTTAGATACTGAAAGAAAGAAAAAGGATTTTTAGGTTTTAAAAGACTGTGGAACAATTTCTGGACTCTCAGGATTTTTTTGTTCTGATTGCTGCAAGAATCTAAAAAATAAATAGGAGGTAAAAGATGGCTTCAAAACCAATAAAGACTGTATGTGAAAGGAACGGGCAGCACTGGTAGCTCTCCAGCTCACACCTCTAAATTACAAGCCTTTGTCCCAGCAACAGAGCCACAGATTTTAACATTTGAAATGTTGCAGGAAGCTTTGAAAGGCACAGAGAGTAAGATTGCCTCTGTGGACCAAAAGATGCAGAATGTGACGGAGGAAATGATTGGTATCAAGGATTTGATCTCAACCAGAAACCAGGAAATTATAGAAGATATAATTTTGGCATTTAAAGGTTTAGCAGGACATATTGAGATTTTGGATGACAAAGTGGAAGAGATAAAGCAATCTAATGAGATCCTGGAAAAACAGCTGGGAGAGGCACAGAATAAAATTGAAAAGGCTGAATTAGATGTAACAATGATACAATATAGAGATATAGAATTTGCTTTAAGAATAAGAGGTGTGAAGGAGAATAAGCAAGAGAACTTGAAAGAGATGATGTCAGAAGCACTGGCCCAGATGTTGGGAGATCAAAAAGCTAATCTAGAATGGCAGATTGACAAAAATTTTCGTGTTAACTCGTTGGTGGCAAGACAGAAACGTTTACCAAGAGACATTGTAATATACTTTACTACAAGGAGAATACGTAATGAAATTCTGCAAGCCACCTTTAAAAACAGGCTTTAAGTGGAAGGTCAGGAAGTTATCACAATGAAAGAAATTCCCCCCAAAATGCTAAGAGCCAGAAAGGATTATGCCTTTCTGGTGGATGAACTGAGAAATCACCAGATACAGTACAGATGGGAGGTGCCAGTTGGCTTGGTGGTGAACTATTCGGGAGAAAGATATCGTTTAAATTCAGTATGGAAAGCAAGAGATTTTTATGTTAACGTATTGAAGGCTGGACCCCCGAAATCTCCAGATGCCAGAAGAGACAAGGAAGAATTGGTGATAAGGAAGCCAGATAATGAAGAATTGTTGGCACAAGCACAAGGGGGAGGTCTAAATATAGAAGAAGATTTAATGCAAACTTTGACTGTAGTTCAAGATCTGGAGGCAATTGAGATAATAGAGGAACCCAAGGTTCAAAGACAGACTCGAGCAGCAGCAGCTAAATGCAAAGAAGAATTAAGACAGCAGCAACTTCAGATGGTAGCCCAAGAAACTACAAAAACAGAAGCAGTGGGAGGAGCCAGACCTAAAGGTCAAATGAGACAAGGTCACCAGCAAATGCTTCAAACCTTCTGCGCATGCCCAAGATGGTGACGGCTGCAGGGATCGCGGCTTGAGGATGGAGGCTGACCTACCCTTTGGGGCCTTTTGGGGGTCGTTGTGATGAACTGCGACCCCAGGCCCGGTTAGGAGAACTCTCTGCCTGCACAGAGAGTGGTTTTTTTCCCCTCCGGATACTGGGGCTAGGCAGAGAGAAAGCATCAGGGATGTCGGGAGCGTGGACTGCGCCAGCTGGGCGGCGGCAGCGTTTTTCTCCAGCTGGAGCCCACCTGGGTATCGGAGCGGCATGGCGGTGTTTCTGCCAGGGTGCCTGCTGCACGGCAGCTTCCCAGCCTGAGGGGTTTGCCCGGAGTGCTGTGGGAGTTGCCGGGTCTCCTAGAAGATCTTTGGGACGCTGCCGGATCCCGGTGCTGTGATGGTGGTGGTGATGGCGGTGGCAGCTGCGATGGTGGTCTGGAGGACTCTGACAGGGAGGAGACATCCCCCCCATGGAGTCGAGGATGGGGGGGGGCAACGAGGCCGGGAGAACGTTTGCCTTTTGGGGTGGGCGAGGTCCTGGCTTGAGTCCCTTTTCAGACCTTGGGAGGCCTCCAATTGTGATATGTGGGGGGGGGGTGGGGGGGGTTAGAGACAACTACCCCTGTTCTTTTCCAGTGCTCGCTCCACTGGGACTATGCCCGCCTTGGACTGCCTGCCAGTCTACCGACTCATCCAACGCCAAGTTTAGTTCCATCTGAACTTCCCTAACTGTGGGGAGGACTATTTAAATCTGAATGGGGGCTGGTACACCCCTTAAACCACCGTGAGAGGGTGACTCTGGTGCCAGGCCCCCTGGACACTGAACTGGGATGATATTATATCTTCTGCACCTGCCAGCAGAGGGGACTTGACATCGGACAAACCGCCATGAGAGGGCGGTTTTGGACCTGAGCCCCGGGTGCTGCGCTGTCTGCATTGGTTATTGCTACCATCTCACCACAAGAGGGGGTTGACCAGCTGACTGGACCACCGTGAGAGGGTTGGATCCATTTCCCCCCCTTGGATTGTGGTCGACCTGGAACTTGACTTTGCCTTCTGTTGTGAGGGGACAGAGGACCTGGTCCTGTGAAGATGTTTTAGAGACTCCCATTATTTCTCCCCTGGACCTTTTATATGGACCCCAAGGACATGGTTGCTCCCACCCACTGTGGTCGAGATGTATTCAGCAGCAGAGCTCCTTGGTCTGCGAGACTCCCCCCTCTCGCAGGCTTGGCCCTCCACTTTATCGAGGGCCTACCTTGATGATGGGTTTTGGAACCCCGAGAGGTGGTATGCTGCAAAGAGGGGGCTGTGGGGCTTTTTAAAATTGTCTTTTTGTAATCTTTTAAGGGGTTTGGGGCAGGGGGTGGGGAGGGAGGGATATATGTCAGGCTCGATACAGGGGCATGGTACGGAAGGCGGGGAGCGGGGTGTGGAGGAGCTCAGTGCTGATAGGGAGGAGGGCGATTCTATCAGGACCATGGTTGGGAGGGGCAGATATGGCGGGAGCAGGGGGCCACATCATGTGGTGGGGGCATGCACCCGCTATCTCCAAGCTGTGGCATGCCCCGGCCCCCATGACTCTTCTCGTTCCCCGGGCTGTCCGGGAGTTGCAGAGCCCAGGCCTCAGGCTGATGTTGTGCAACGCCAGGTCCGTGGTGAATAAGGCCCCCCTCATTTGCGAGCTAATTCAGGAGGGGGATGCGGACCTGGCGGGTATTACAGAGACCTGGTTGGGCCATGAGGGGGGGTTCCCCTCGTAGAGATGTGCCCACCAGGTTTCTGCGCATTCCATCAGCCAAGGGCCCAGGGCAGGGGTGGGGGGGTGGCGGTAGTTATAAAGGAAAGTCTTCGTCCGAGGGAGACCACCGTACCTCAGATAGCCAGATGTGAGTTTCTCCTGGTGAAGTGGGGCCATGGGGTGCAGGTGGGCCTGCTGATTACGTACCTGGCTCCCTGCCACATGACAGCGGCCCTGCCCGAGCTTCCAGAGGGAGCTTGGGCCAGTTCCTGAAACTCTTGCTCACAACTCGGCTGAAGACCTGGTGGCCGCCTGGGATAGGACGGCCGCCAGTGCTCTGGACCGAGTTGTGCCTTTGTGGCCTCTGACCCGGCGCCGAACCTGCCCGGCTCCTTGGTTCTCCGAGGAGCTGAGGGAGATGAAGTGCCGGAAAAGACGCCTAGAGAGTGGTTGGAGGGCTAGTCGCTCCGAATCCAACCGAACACCAGTTAGGTCTCATATTAAGACCTATCTAGTGGCGATAAAAGCGGCAAAGTGTAGCTACTTTTCCGCTCTTATTGCATCGGCAGATAACCGCCCAGCCGCCCTGTTTAGGGTGACCCGCTCCCTCCTACATCAGGGAGCGCGGGAGGACCCCTTGCAAGGGCAGGCTGAGGAGTTTGCACAGTATCTGCACGATAAAATCGCTCAGATTCGGGAAGGCTTGGACTCTGACTGGGTAGATCCGGGCAGGTTGACTGAGGCCGGTCTTGTTCTGTCCCCTCCCTGCTTCAGAAGCCCAGACAAGCACACACACTCGAACAGAAGTATTCAGAAGTTGTTTATTTACCATCCATAAACAACAAGCTGGCAGCGAGCCCGGGAGAGATAACGACAGCTGTTGTTTTGAGTTGCCACGGCCAGTCCCTGATAAGGCTCCAAGTATTTATGTCCAATACAAGTTTAAAAGAAAACACTTAGCTGCTGCAGTATTTCAGGACACAAGCAGTCAGGTTAAAACTTTGTTCGTCACAAAAGCCAACAAGGTAAGGTCAGCTCCTTTTATACCTTGTGGGGCGTTGGCTTTGTGACTCATCACCTCGTGCTCGGCCCCACCCACTCCTTTGCTGAGCCCGTCTCTCTGATCGTCGCCACCTGGGATTAATCCACTCCCTTTCCTCATTATCGTCTGACTCAGAGGAGCTTTCTTCCACAGGGCTTTCAGCTGGGGCCTGGGGTGGTGCCAAACCAGACGGGCCAGGGGAGGAGGCCCTTGCCTCCTCCTCCTCTTCACTTTCGGAGGATTCTTCCTCCGGAGGTCCGGGCTCGGGAGCCGAAGACACAACAGGTCTTGAGAATGTTGTCTTGAGAGTTCGACCCTGTGACTCCCGAAGACGTGGACAGGATCCTGGGGAGGCTTAATGCAACCACATGTTTACTGGACCCATGTCCCTCCTGGTTGGTACTGGCCACCCGGGAGGTAACACGAGGCTGGATCCAAAGGATTATAAATGCTTCTCTGAGGGAGGGGTCCTTGCCTCCCGCCTTGAAAGAGGCGGTGGTGAGGCCCCTCCTCAAGAAGCCTTCTATGGACCCGGCTGTTTTGGCAAACTACCGTCCGGTCTCCAACCTTCGCTTTACTGCGAAGGTTGTGGAGAGTGTGGTTGCGCGACAGCTTCCACAGTACCTGGATGAAACCGTCTATCTAGATCCGTGCCAGTCCGGCTTCAGGCCTGGGTACAGCATGGAGACGGCATTGGTCGCATTGGTTGATGATCTCTGGAGGGCCCAGGACAGGGGTTGCTCCTCTGTTCTGGTCCTGGTCTCTCAGCGGCTTTAGATACCATCAACCATGGTATCATGCTGTGCCGGTTGGGGGGATTGGGGGTGGAAGGCACCGTGCTGCGGTGGTTTTCCTCCTATCTCTCTGACCGGTCGCAGTCTGTGTTGGCAGGGGGGGCAGAGGTTGACCCCGAGACACCTTGCTTGCGGGGTGCCGCAAGGGTCGGTCCTCTCGCCGCTCCTTTTCAACATTTATGTGAAGCCGCTGGGTGAGATCATCCGTGGCTTTTGGGTGCGATATCATCTGTACGCTGACGATACTCAGCTGTACATCTCCACCCCAGACCACCCCAATGATGCCCTCGAAGTGATGTCCCAGTGTCTGGAGGCCGTGTGGGTCTGGATGGGGAGGAACAGGCTTCGACTCAACCCTTCCAAGACCGAGTGGCTGTGGCTTCCGGCGTCCCGATATAACCAGCTGGTGCCATCGCTGGCTATTAGGGGCGAGTCATTGGCCCCCACAGAGGGGGCTCGCAACTTGGGTGTCCTCCTGGACACACGGCTGTCTTTAGAAGAGCATATGACGGCCGTGGCCAGGGGAGCTTTTTATCAGGTTCGCCTGATACGCCAGTTGCGCCCCTTTCTGGATCGGGACTCCCTATGCATGGTCACTCATGCCCTCGTCACGTCTCGCCTGGACTACTGCAACGCTCTCTACATGGGGCTCCCCTTGAGGAGCACCCAGAGGCTCCAACTGGTTCAGAATGCGGCTGCGCGGGTGATTATGGGAGCGACGTGGCGCTCCCATGTAACACCCGTCCTGCGCAAGCACATTCGCTCCCGTTGGTCTTCCGGGTGCGCTTCAAGGTATCGATTCTCACCTTCAAAGCGCTCCATAGCTTAGGGCCAGGGTATTTACGAGACCGCCTGCTGCTACCGATAACCTCCCACCGGCCAATGTGCTCTCACAGAGAGGGCCTCCTCAGGGTGCCGTCGGTCAAGCAATGCCGGCTGGTGGCCCCCAGGGGGAGAGCCTTCTCAGTGGGGGCACCCGCCCTATGGAATGAGCTACCTCCCGGAATACGACTGATCCTGGACCTCCGGACCTTCCGTAAGGCCCTGAAGTCATATTTATTCCATCAAGCAGGCCTAGCCTAAATAGTTTTTTAATGGGATTTTAACTTTATAAGATTTGGGGTTTTAAATTGGGAGGCCGACTGATTTAATATATTTTTAATTTTCTTAACTTTTGTATTAGTATGTATTTTTAATTTTGGCTGTTCACCGCCCTGAGTCCCTCTGGGGAGAAGGGCGGTATATAAATTAAATTAATAAATAAATAATAAATTAATAAATAATAAATGCTTCAGAGGCCTAAAGATGGCCACTAGATTCTTATTTTTTTTTTTGTAAAAAGTTTTTATTGGTTAAAAATATACAGTATTATAGTTTACAATATGTTGATTTTTCAATATCTTTGTAAAAAGATATTTCAATTATTATTCTCTTTTTTAAGTTCTCACACAACAGACATTATTATGTTAAATCAAAACAAATAACCAGGTTGTATAAAAGTTATATAAACAGAAAAAAGCAAATAGCCAAAGTGTTATACAAAATACAGTAAAAAGAGAGAGAAAAAAAAGATGTCAAGTAAAAGACATTAAATAATGAATTCCCCTCCTTTCTTCATTTCCTGGTTCTAGCTCTTAAAACCATGGTCTGGCCTCCCCCCTCCCCCAGGGCCGCCACAGCTCCGTCCGCCCCCGCTCCTTGATCATCTAATACTTCCCCCTCTTCGGCTCCTGTATCTTCTCCATCTAGGAAGGATTTATGTTGGTCAAAAAAAGCCTTAGCTTCCGCTATGTTATTAATTTTCTTCTTACTATCCTCCCAAAAAATCATCAAACCCTCCGGAATCAACCACCTAAAACCTACTCCCTTAAGGTACAGCTTGTTTGATAAAAAATAATATTTTCTCCTTGATTCTCGTACCTGTCTGGGAATCTGCTTCAGGA
>WNWU01006206.1:0-19274 GCA_012654045.1 Ptyas mucosa | reverse complement strand
ATCAGGAAATTAAAGAACAGAAATAACCAAACACAAATTAAATTTAATTACACAGGAAGAAGTGGCACAAAAGATTAGGGCAGTCAGACAAAATTACTTCGAAAACGCTAACAAACCGGGTAGATGGCTGGCTCATAAATTGAAAAAATAAAAGGAAAAGAAATTAATACAAAATTTATAATAGCAAAGAGGATTAAAATTATACTAAATGAAATTATTAAATCAGACCAAAATGGTTTCTTGCCCAACAGATACATCAAAAACAACATGAGAACTATAATAAACGCACTTGAATATTATGAAGCCCACCCAGACAAGCAAGTAGCTCTGATATTCTTAGACGCGCAGAAAGCTTTTGATAACCTGAATTGGGACTTTATGATTAAGCAACTAATAGAAATGAATTGGGGGAAAAACTTTATAGAAATGATCAGGGCGATTTATTTGACCCAGAGAGCAAAAATAATTATAAATGGTGAATATACGGAAAGTTTCAATATAGAAGAAGGAGTACGACAGGGATGCCCTCTGTCCCCCCTATTATTCATTCTATCCACAGAAATACTAATGTCAGAAATTAGAGAAAATTCAGACATAAAAGGATTAAAAATTAAATCGCAGGAATATAAAGTCCAAGCATTTGCCAATGACCTGGTATTCATTATTGAGAAACCCTTAGAATCCTGACAATTACTATTCGAAGATATAAACCAATTTGGTAAAGTGCCAGGGCTCAAAATAAACAAGGACAAAACTAAAATGTTGACCAAAAACTTAACAAATAAACAGAACGAGAAATTAGAGGAGAAATTGGAGATTTCAAGAGTTAAAAAAATTAAATATCTAGGAATACAGATATTGGCAAAATGCACCACAATAAAAAAAGATAATTATGATACACTGCTACAAAAAATCCAAAAGGATCTAGAAATTTGGTCTAAATTGCAAATATCGTTGATTGGTAGAATTTCAACGATAAAGACAAATATACTACCCAGACTGCTATACTTGTTTCAAACTATACCGATCAAATTAGAGAAAAATTTCTTTGAACAATTAAATAAAATTACATCAAAATTCGTCTGGTCAGGGAAGAAACCTCGCATCAAATTTAAAATATTGCAAGATAGAAGAAGTAGAGGCGGCTTTAGTCTCCCAAATTGGGAGCTCTATTATCAGGCCGCAGCACTAACATGGCTTAAAGAATGGATTCAGCTACAAAACAAACAAGTACTAACGATAGAAGGTCATGATCTCCAGATTGGCTGGCACAGTTTTCTCTGGAACGGGAAAAATAAATATCATACATATTTCCAAAGACATTTATTAAGAAATGCCCTTTTACAAGTCTGGGAGAAAGTTAAGAAGGATCATTATACAAAAGTCCCAATCTGGCTATCAACTATGGAAGCAATATTACACCCAAACACCACAGACTTGAGCAAAATGATAAGATAGGCAGAACTACTTGATGAGAAAGGGGAATTAAAATCAATTCAAGATAGATGTCCCTCTAGTTGAGATGTGCCCACCAGGCTTCAGAGCATTCCATCAGCCAAGGGCCCAGGGGAGGGGCAGGGGGGTGGCAGTTATTATCAACGAGGATCTACTGTAGGTCCGAGGGAGACCACTGTGCCACAGATTGCCGGATGTGAGTACCTCTTTGTGAGATGGGGCCATGGGGTTCAGATGGGCTTGTTGCTTATGTACCTGGCTCCCTGCCGCGTGGCAACAGCCCTGCCCAAGCTACTCGACGTGATAGCCACGGTGGCAGTGGATACACCCAGGCTTTTGGTCATGGGTGATTTCAACTTGCTGTCCGTTGGCGAAACATCTGAGATGGCTCAGGAGTTCATGGCTTCCATGACAGCCTTGGACCTGACCCAGTTAGTTCATGGCCCCACCCACAGGGGGGGTCACACTCTGGACTTGATTTTTGTCTCTGGCCAGTGGTTGAGTGGTCTTGTTATAGGGGATATAGACATGGAACCTTGTCATGGTCTGATCACTCACTCCTTCGCCTGGATCTTCAAACCGCTGCACCCCGCCGCAGGGAGGCGTATCCAATTAGATGGATCCGCCCCAGGCGCCTGATGGATCCTGATAGGTTCCAGATGGAGCTTGGGCCATTTCCTGAGGATCTGGCACATGACTCGGCCAAGGACCTAGTAGCTGCCTGGGATCGGGCGGCTGGTGGAGCCTTGGACCGAGTTGTGCCTCTGCGGCCTCTGACCCGGTGCCAATCCCGTGCGGCTCCTTGGTTTACCGAGGAGCTGAGGGAAATGAAGCGCCGGAAAAGACGCCTGGAGAACGGTTGGAGGGCCAGTCTCGCTGAATCTGACCAAACACTGGTAAGGTCGCATATTAAGACCTACCTAGTGGCAATAAAAGCGGCAAAGTTTAATTACTTTTCCGTTTCTATTGCGTCATCAGGGAATCATCCGGCCACCCTGTTTAGGGTGACCCGCTCCCTGCTCCACTCGGGAGTGCGGGAGGATCCCCTGGAAGGCAGGGCCGAGGATTACGGACAATACCTGTATGACAAAATCGCTCAGATCCGGGGGGATTTGGGCTCTGACTGGGTAGATCAGGGCAGGGTGACGAGGAATAGTCTTGAGAATGTTACCTGGGAAGAGTTTGACTCTGTGACTCCCAATGATGTGGACAGGATTTTGGGGAGACTTAGTGCAGCCACATGTTTACTGGACCCGTGTCCCTCCTGGTTGGTACTGGCTTCCCGGGAGGTTACACGAGGCTGGCTCCAGGGTGTTATCAATGCTTCGTTGAGTGACGGTTACTTCCCCGCTGCCTTGAAAGAGGCAGTGGTGAGGCCTCTCCTCAAGAAGCCCTCCCTGGACCCGGCAGTATTGGCCAACTATCGAAGGTTGTTGAGAGTGTGGTCGCTCGACAGTTCATGCAGGTAGGCGGGGCGTCTGGTAGTCCTACTTGACCTGAGCAGTTCATTTTGCGCTTTGCCGCCTGCCCGGGCAGGTGGAGCTCCTGCTTCCTCCGGCTCTCGTCCTGGGGCTGTCTGCACCTCCGGCTGTGTTGTTGGGATTTGTCTGCTGGTGGTACTGGTCTTCTCCCTGGCCTGGAATCTCGGAACCTCGCGGCTGGACATCGCTGTCAATCGGTGGGTGACGACTGCTGTCCGGTAAGTCCATTGGTTTTAATTGTCCTCTCTGTGGCTTTTGGTGTTGCTGATGTTGATTATGCTGCTTCCGAGCGTCGGGTCATTTAGGCTGGTGGCTGACCCTGCCGGGGTGTCGTCCGTCTACCCTGTCGGGCTGGTGTTGGTCGACCTTGCCGGAGCTATGCAGGTCTACCTCGACGGGGCATTGTGTGGTTGTCTGCTCCCCTTGTTGCTGGCGTACCTCGACCAGGCGATGGAGGTCTCCCTCACCGGGACAGTGCAGTCCAACCTCACCAGGGTGTTGCAGCCCTCTCCTCGTGGGTTGTCCCCGATCTACCTCATTTGGGCGATGTTGATCTCCCTCACCGGATTGACGCGGGACGGCCTCACCGGAGTGTTGTAGGCCTCCCTCCTTGGGTTGTCCCCAGTCTACTTCGTTTCGATGGGGGAGGTCTCCCTTGCTGGGCTGGCACGGGTTGGTGTCGCCAGGGCACTGCGGGACTTCCTCCCCGGGATGTCGCCGGTCTACCCCATGGTAGAGGTGGAGGTCTCCCCCGCCGGGATGGTGCAGGACTTCCTCGCCAGGAGGTTGTCGACTTCCCTCGATCCCAGGGTACCGGTCTACCACCATGGAACACCGATGGCTCGCTTCGCTGGGGTGTGGTAGGCCTACCTCGTCGGGGTGTGGTAGGCCTACCTCACCGGGGTGGTGCAGGCCTACCTTGTCGGGGTGTTGTAGGCCTACCTCATCGGGGTGTTGTAGGCCTACCTCATCCGGCTGATTTTGTCCCGCTTCCCTCCACCTTTTCCGGAGCTGGTTGATGTGACGTCTACAGACCAGTCTGTCTTCCAGCTCCACTCGATAGGACTTCGGGCCGGTTATGCTCTCAATCTTCCCCTTCAGCCATTTTGGAAGTCTGTGAAAGTTGAGCGCGAAAACCGGATCTCCTATGGTGAAGGGGCAGGGCGGGCTGCTGGCGTCTGTTGGCACCTCAGGGTTGTACTGGGGGTGCAGCCGGTCCAGATGTGACCTCAGTCTCCTGCCCATCAACAACTCCGCCGGGCTCTTGTGTGTTGCGGGGTGCGGTGTGATGTGCTGGGTGAGAAGGAATCTGTCGATTCTTTCTTGCCAGTTGCCGGTGCCCATTTTGGTGAGAGCCTCTTTGGTGAGCCTCACCATTCTTTCGACTTGCCCATTTCCCGCCGGTCTGTAAGGGGCAATCAGGGCATGGCGGATGCCCAGCCCTGCCAGGAACGATTCCATGGGCTTGGATGCGAGTTGTGGCCCATTGTCGGAAACCAGCACATCCGGTAGCCCATGTGTGGCGAATAACCTCCGAAGTGCCTTGATGGTTGCCTCAGTGGTGGTAGATGCCATGGGCACGACCTCCAGCCACTTCGAAAATGCGTCTATGACGATGAGGAGATACCTTCTGCCCATAGGACCCGCAAAGTCTATGTGAATTCTTGACCATGGGCTACTGGGTGTCTCCCATTCTGTAGACTGGGCACGGGGAGGCACTGGCCAGACTTCCTGGCACGGGTCACATCTGGCGACCCATTGTTCAATGTCTCTATCCAGGGTTGGCCACCAAACGTAGCTTCGTGCCAACCCCTTCATCCGCACTATGCCCGGGTGCCCGCTGTGTAGTGTTTCTAAAGTCTTTTGTTGCAGAGTGCGTGGAATCACAACTCTGTCACCCCAGAGAAGGCAGCCCTTCATGGTGGAAAGTTCTTGCTGCTTCCTGGTGAATGGGCTGAACTCCTCTGCCTGCTTCCCCATGGGCCATCCCCGCAGAACCCATGACAGTACCTGCTTTAGCGTTTTGTCCTTCTGGGTCTGCGTTGCCATGTCTGCAGATGTGACCGGGCAAGCCAGGTCATCGTCTATGTGGAAAAGTCCAAGTGTGGGGGCTGGATCTTCCACTGGTTCCTTAGATGGGCATCTGCTCAGGGCATCTGCATTTCCGATTGTCTTGCCAGGTCTATGTATTAAAGTGTATGAATACCCAGCCAAGAAAATTGCCCAGCGTGTCATCCTGGGGGACATGTATGCCGGTGTTGGTTTGTCGCCCGCAAATAGTCCCAATAGCGGCTTGTGATCGGTGATTATTGTGAAGCTTCTTCCGTAGAGGTACTCGTGGAAGCGCTTGATGCCAGCGATGATGGCCAAAGCTTCTTTATCCAGCTGACTATAGTTGCGTTCCGTGCTGGACATTGTTTTAGAAAAATATGCGATGGGTGCTTCTGTGCCATCAGGAAGTTGGTGGCTGAGGACTGCCCCAATGCCGTAGGGTGAAGCGTCGCAGGTCAGCACCAGTGGCAGTGTCTCATGGTATTGGATTAGTACACTGTCTGAAGAAAGCAGTCCTTTTATTGTTTTGAAGGCTGTTTCTTCTTCTTTCTCCCATCTCCATGGAACCACTTTCCCCAGTAGGCGATGGAGTGGTTCAGCAGCTGTGGCTTTCTGTTTTAAAAATACACTGTAAAAATTCAGTAGTCCTAAGAAAGCCTGAAGCTCCGCTTTATTTTTGGGGGCTGGAGCTTCATGGATAGCCTTTACTTTGGATTTGGTGAGATGGATGCCAGTTCCATCAATGAGATAGCCCAGGAACTCGACCTCCTGGACTCCAATGATGCACTTATCTCTCCTGACTCTTAAACCCTTCTCCTTGAAGCGCTGTAACACCAGTCTCAATTGCTCAAGTAGTTGGCTTTTAGAGTGCCCGGAGATTAAGACATCGTCGAAGTATGGCACCACCCCTGGAATACCTTGGAGAAGGCGTTCCATCATGGATTGAAAGATTCCTGGGGCTGCGCTGACTCCAAATTGGAGGCGGTTACATTTAAAGGCGCCCCTACGCGTGACAATTGTTTGTGCCTCTGCATTTTTTTCATCTACTGGCAATTGCTGGTAAGCCTGGGCCAGGTCCAGTTTTGCAAATATTGACCCACTTCCGAGTGAATGCAGCAGATGTTGCACCACTGGAACTGGGTATGCGCTCTGCTGTAAAGCCTTATTAATTGAACATTTATAGTCAGCGCAGATGCGCACAGATCCATCATGCTTCATTGGGGTCACAATGGGGGTCTCCCATGTTGCATGATCAATCGGTTCCAAGACGCCTTGGGCAATTAGCTTATCTAACTGAGCATCAACCTTGGGCCGCAAGGCGAATGGAACTCTGCGAGGCTTAAGTCTAATTGGCATAATTGTTTTATCTAAATTGAAGGAAATGGGTTTTCCCACATATTTCCCAAGCTTACCATCGAAGACTTCCTTGAACTCTTCGATGAGGTTGTCGAGTTCGTCCTGCTGAATTTGATGGATGCCTCCAATTGAGAGCCCTAAGGGTTTGAACCACTCCACTCTCAACAGGTTCGGGCAGCTGTGCTCGACTACGGTGATGGGTAGGTCGCCTTTGAAGTTGTGGTAGACGACCTGGAGTGATGTTCTTCCCAGGACTCCAATGGGGTTTCCTCCAAAGTCAACGAGCCTCGATCGAGGGGGTTTCAGGTCCTTCTTGCTGAAGCCGGGTTTCAAATGCTTCAGTTGGTTCCAGTCAATTATGGAGTAGATCAATCCCGAATCTACCTCCATAGAGCAGGGAGTCCCTTCCACGGTCACGTAGTATTTGGTGGCTCTGTCGTCGTGGGTGTGGGCGATGGTCGTCTGGTGGATGGCTCCGTTCCTTGCGAACTCGCTCTTGCCTCATCTAGGCTGGTACGAGGACTGTCTGGATGACCTCTGGTGATCTTGCAGATTTTTGTGCAGGCGGTGGTTGAAGGGTTCTGGGGCTGGATCCTCGGCTCTGCAGGCTTCAGCGATGTGGCCCCTCTTGTGGCAGCGTCTGCAGGTCGCATCCCTCCAACGGCATCTGGCCCTGGCATGGTCTCCTCTGCAGCTGGCGCAGCGCTCCCCCCGGTCGCCATTTTGAGTGGTGTCCCGCCTTGGGGGTCTGGAGACCTTGTGGACGGCCATTTCCTCGTCGGAGTCGGATCTGGCGGATGAGTCGTCTGTGGAGCTTTTGGGGTTCCTTTGGATTTTGTGAACCGCCTTTGCTCTGATCATCACGGCTGCCGCTTTTTCCGAAGTTTCCGCTGCCATCGCCTCTTCCACAACCTTTTTTAGTGCTATCTTCTTTCGGCTTAGGAACTTTTTCTGTAAGGCCACGTCCCTCATGCCGAATACTATGTGGTCCCTTATTGAATTGTCCCCATTGTCAAACTCGCAATTGGCTGCAATTTGACGAAGGGCCGCTACGAAGTCTTTTATAGATTCTCCGTCCCGCTGGTTCCGTTGCTGGAATGTAAGGCAGTTCACTATTGGTGTTCCTGTTGGGGCATAGTGCTCTTGTAGCACCTCCTGGAGATCTGCCCACAACATTTCTTCGATGTCCCTCGGGGTCACGAGGTCGATGGCCATCTCCAGAACTTCGGATCCGCAGTGTGCCAGGAAAAGGGCTCTTTTGCGGTCGTTGGTGAGGTCCTGGTAGTTGTTCCCTCACAGGAATTGGCGAAACCGAACCATGTAGGACCTCCATTTCTCCATCCCGAGGTTGAAAGCAGCTAGTGAGACTAGCGGAGCTTGCGATGTCGGCATAGCTTCAGTGAATCAGCTCAGTGACTTCAGCTCAGTGACTGCTCTTTTCCGTTGGCTCTTGTGCCACGAGGTCGTCGCTGTGGTTCTTTGCTCGTCCTTCGTCGCCAGTGTTAGATAGGCACGGGGAAAAGAAGAAGCGACCAGCGTTGGTCCATTCAACACCTTTATTCAGCTCTGAGTAAAGACGAACGGCTGTCCTGCCGGAGCTCTTTTATAGCGCTCCAGCAGACTCAGCCGTCCAATGACAGTTATTCAAACTTCCCGCCGGTGGATTAGCCAGTCCCCGGTGGATGTCCTTATAAGGACATAAGTCTTCTTTTATGGTTACGCATCTCACTGATAGGTGGATTCCCAAATATTTTACTTTTTTTACTATTTGAATGTCTATCTTTTCCATTAAATCTTTTTTCTGTTCCTTTGTAAGATTCTTAACTAGGATTTCTGGAAATCTGGGCTGGCTGAGGAACGCGCGCGAGGGCAGGTTGTGCGTCTCCCCAAGTGACTGAGGCACGCCCAGCACCAACAAGGGCCGGAAGACACTTCAGCAAGAGTGAGGCACCAGAGAATCAGCCCTGGCTGCTTCTCCACACACACACACACACACCGTCACCCTTTCCTTCTCAGGCCAGGTGAGGAGTGACTGGGAGGGGAGGGCCAGGGCCAGCCAGTGATGAGTCAGGGAGCAGCAGCAGAGGGCCCAAAGAGCCTCAAGCGGCTCCGGAGCCATGGGCTGCCGACACCCGGTATAGCTGGTGTGAATTCTGAACACTTCATCTATCTTAGCCCTCATCTCATGCATTGTTATTTGTAATGTTTGAGCCAATAGATCTACCATCAACTCAGCTATGTTTTCTTCTTTCCCTTTCTTGATATTCTGAAACCTCAAGAAGTATTCAGCCTTTTCCATTTCCAACTGGATTACAGTTCCTTCGAGTTCTTCATTGGCCTGCGTTAGTCTCTGATTCATTTCCTCCGGGGTTTTTTCTACTTCTTCTGACTTTTCTTCAATTATTTTAATATTTTCTTCATTTTGATGAGCTGCGGTAGCACAGTGGTTAGAGTGCAGTACTGCAGGCTACTTTTGCTGATCACCGGCTGCCAGCAGTTTGGCAGATCGAATCTCACCAGGCTCAAGGTTGACTCAGCCTTCCATCCTTCCGAGGTGGGTAAAATGAGGACCCAGATTGTTGGGGGCAATATACTGACTCTTTAAAACCGCTTAGAGAGGGCTGTAAAGCACTATGAAGCGGTATATAAATCTAAGTGTTATTGCTATTGCTATTTTTGGTTAGCATTTGTTGAAAGGTCCCCAGTTTTTCATCCATACTTTGCATTTTTCCCTTGATCTCTCCCATCTCAGTCCTCATCTCACCTATCTGTCTTTATTTCATTATGGTTCTTGGTTATGGCCTCTTGTAGCAATTGGAACAATGTTTGCATATCTTTTTGAGTTGTATTCATTTTTTCCAGTTGGATTAAGCTTTCCATTGACCTTTGGCTTGAAGGGCTTGACATTGCTGATGATGGGATGGATGATGGGGCCAATCCAGGTTTTTTTCCTAATTTAGATAGGTTTGAATTTGACATTTTGAACTTTATCAACGTATCAGCAACTTTAGATAAGGTGCCCCACCACCCTTCAAATTTCTCCCAAATTCTCCACTCCCTGTTCGTGCCCTTTTTAATATTAACCAGTAATGCTCTTTCCCACACAATTTTCCCCCTCCATTTCAATCCTCAACTAATTTCACTATCTTTTAACTTTAGTTTTAACTCTAAATTCCAGACAATTTGTATCTAAAATGCCCGAGTAGTCTCTTCAGTATTCCTCTTAATTCACTTATTCTTCTTATAGGAAATATTTGTAATCCGCAAGGCCCACAAGAAGCCCAATAGTTGCACTTCACCTCTATTCAGGAGTTCAAAAAATCTCCACTTAGGGAACAAGTAAAAGAGACAATGATAGCATGGGCGAAAAACTTTGGTTATACAGTAGAACTAGATAAATGGCAGAAATGTTTTACAGATGGCATCTTGCACCGGCGAGGTTGGCAAAGATGTTTAAAGATAAATCAGCTAAATGTTGGAAGTGCCACCAAATACCTGGATCTTACTATCATATGTGGTGGACATGTGGAGAAGCAAAGAAGTATTGGACAAAAATTAAGATATGGTTGGAAGAGATGATACAACAACATATTGAGTTGAAACCAGAAATATTTCTGCTAGGAATTTTATCTGAAATTTATAATAAAGAGAATGTATATTTAATTATTCATGTATTAACCGCAGCTAGAATTGTATTTGCACAACATTGGAAAAGTGGAGAGATTCCCATTGAAGAGAAGGTGATAAGAAAAATATTAGAATGTGCAGAAATGAACAGATTAACATTAGCAATTAAGGAGAAAGAGCAAACTGAATATTATATGATATAGGAAGTATTTTATCAATGGTTGGAGAATAAAAAAGGAGTTTGGAAATGAAGTAGGCTAAAGAATAAGTAGGAAATATATTACAATAGAGATATAAATAAGATGAAAATTGTTAGTCTATGTATGAGAATAATGATGTTTAGAGACTTCCGGGGTACCGTCATGCTGGTGTGGTGCAGGGAATTGGAATCTCCACTTCTCCTGCCCGATTTTCCATGTCTGGAAGCTGATAATGGCAACACAGAACCTTGAAGAGGACAGCAAACGAAAGGGGATAGCCCAGAGGTGGTGGGGTGAAAGGCGATCCTCCACCAAGGAGGGTGGAACCCCCTGAATCCAGCGTGGAAGAGGCCGGCTGTCAGAGCCAGGTCCAGAGACATGGCGACCCGAAAGGAAAACGAGGAAGCAGAATAGTGAGAAGCAACAAGAAGCATCAGCGAGAAGAGTTTTACAAGAGGCAAAATATCTGAAGTGTCTCAGTGAAACTGTAGAGGTGGCAGATGAGGGAAAAAAGTGAGTCTTCAAAGAGGAAAAAAGGGGCGCCTTAGCGGTGGGAGCGGAAGGAAGATCGGCGGAGAGTGAAAGTGATTTGCGAGCGGTGCTGAGAGAGATAGGATTGTGGATTGTATTGATGAGAAAATCACAAAGAAAGCTGGAACTGGGATTGTGGCTGCGAGGAGGTACTGAAGGTGTGCGTAGGTGGTGAACAGGTCGGAGAAAAAAGAAAGGAAAGAATAGCCTTTGGAGATAGAGACGGAGGAAGTGACAGTGACTAGGCAAATTGAAAGCTGCCATCTTTAAGTTTGGAGAACAGGAGAAAAAAAAGGGGGGAACTGTGAAAGTGATTGAAGAAGAAAGAACATTGATTTACTGGAGGAAGACTTATTGACTGGAGATATTAAATAAACCAATATACTGACTGGTAAAGGATTCTTAATATATCTGTATGAGATTTGAAATTTATAGTTAATCCAATTTTTTTAATATAACTCTGGAACTTGTTAGCTAAGATTTAACATAGATAATACTAAATATTGTTATATAATTTTTACTATATGTGATTCCCCTCCCTTCTTCAACATTTGATGACAACATCCCTATTGTCTTAACTTTTTGTTCCTTTTCTTCTAGTTATTGTTTAATAATTTAATTAATTTACAAATACATCTACTTTCTCATTGTATAGACCTGAAATTAATTGTGAACTGATATTATTGATAATTGCTATTGCTATTGATTTTGAAAATCCCGTATTCTATATTTAAGATTAAGAAGAAAGATTAGAAATAAAAAGAAATATAGATACAACTTGGGGTAAAATCTTAAATATATATGGTGTTGTGGAATACCCTTCTACAAAAAATTAAAATGTCAAATACAGCTACAATCTCAAAAACAGTAAAAAAGACAACCCCTGTGACAGCTTCACCTGCAGGGCAGAAATTAATAACAGATATGCCATCTACTGAAAAATTAGGAACAGCAGCAGCTGTGCAAAACATGCAGACCTCTTTGAATATGATTCAAGAGGTCATGATGAAACTGCAGGAAACAATGCAAAACAATCATGAAGAAATGAAAGGGGATATGGGTGAGGTGAAGGGAGACATAAGAAAATTGGATGACAAAATGGAAAAGATTCAGGAATCAATAGCAAACAATGAACAAAAAATAAACGTAATAGAGGCTAAAGTAGAGAGAACTGAAAATAAACTGGAAGCTGTGAAAGAGAGATGGGAAATGGAGAAAAAGGAGTTGGAAGAGACAGTGAGTTAGAGAGCTCCTCCTATTACTTAAGATTTCAAAATGTGGTAGAAAACAGAGAAGAGGATCTATATAAACTCATAGTGGAATTACTAGCAGAACCCCTACATATAGACAGACAGGAATTAGGGAACAGTATTGATGAGGTTTACCGAATGTATACAAATTATGCAAAACGACATAGACTACCACGTGAAATTCATGTCAGATTCACAAAGAAATCAATTCATGATGAAATTTATAGAAAGACAAGGGAAGATAAACTGATCATAATACTAAAACAATTACCCAAAAGAATTTGTGAGCAACAGAGGAATTATCAATTCCTCCCTGCTAAATTGACCAATCATAGAATCATGTTCCAATGGTTAATACCAGAAGGCATGTTAATAACCTGGGAAGACAAAAAAATTAGAATTGATACAGTAGAAAAGGCTCAGGAATTTAGTGAACAAAACTTTGGAGAAGAATTAGAAAGTAGAGAGGAATTAGAATCCAAAAGTCAAGAAGAAAACGAATCAAATCAAGGATCGGAAGAGCTGTTAGAGACCGGAAACCAACACAGAGAGGGGGTAAGAACAAGACAGCAGAGGGGAGTAACACAAAAAAGGGAAGTAGGAAGGACAAATAATTTAATGGAGGAGGAGGTGAATTTAATATCAATCAACATAAATGGATTGCATGCACCAATAAAACGAAGACAAACAATTACTAAACTCCAAAAATTGAACATGGAAATAGTATGCCTACATGAAGTGCACATTCCAAAAGGGAAAAGTGGTTTTTTGGAAGCCCTCAAACTAGGGAAATTATTTGTAGCATTGGCAGAAACAAAAAAAAGAGGGATAGCAGTTTATATAAAGGAAAGGTTAAATCCCAAACAAATGTATACAGATAATGAGGGAAGGACACTAATGAATGAAATCTCAATAAAACAAAAAAGAATATTACTTGTAGTCATTTATGCACCCAACATACATCAGAGAGAATACTATAATAAGTTACACAAAAACTAATAGAATTAGAAGTAGATAACTTACGCATATTAGGTGACTTCAATGCGGTGGCAGACCATAAAAAAGACTACAAAACTGGAAAAAAGAAAAATCATGAAAGGAAAATTGTCGAGCCGTGAACAGGCTCGCCATCACTTATGGGGGGGGACGGAGATTAGAAAAGGCAGAACGCAGCCAGAGCTGTCGGACTTACAGAGTTACAGCGACACAGCGGCACTTCACAGCAGGAGGCAGCTACAAACAAAGCCAGGAGCAGTGGAGACAACGGCAGGGAGGCGTGGCTGTTAACGTTTTCCTAAACGCGCTTCTGTGACGTGAACAGAGGCGCGGTACTGCCAAACAGCTGTGGAGGGAGGGGAATGTCCCGAGGTTCTTTTATTTGCCGGATGTTAGGTTTGCTTTATGCCAAGTTCAGATATATAGCGCCACCTGGCTGCCTCCGGTAGCGCTGACTTTATTAATTTTTCCGGCTTGTTCGTTACTTTGCCTTGCTGCTTTTGGCTGTGTTCCAGTAAAGAGTTCTGGCTACTCCTTCTTAAAGTGTGGAGTCGTTTTTTCACATCAAGCTTGGGCGGGACGACAGGCTGAGATATTACCACCAGCATTTTTTGAATTGGGCCAGGAATTTAACTTAAAAGATACATGGAGAGAAATTAACCCACAAAAAAAGCAATATACCTTCTTCTCTAACCCCCCAAAATCATGGTCAAGGATAGATAATGGCGTGGATGGACCCAGAAACAGAGAAAGACATTGCGGAAATAGAAACTGAAGCCAATTCCTGGGCAGACCACAATCCATTAAAAATCAGTTGGAAAGGAGAAGTCAGGAGGAGTGGGATATGGACCATGAAACAAAGGATAGTGAAAGAGAAGAATTTTATCCAATACTCAAAAAAAGAATTAGGCCTGTTTTTAAAAGAAAATTGGAATGAAGAAACTACAACTCAAAACTTATGGGATACAACGAAAGCTTATATAAGAGGTTTATCGATAGCATACACAATAAGGAAAAATAGAAAGAAAAAGAATCAACTTGCAGAGCTCCAAGGAAAATTAGAAAAAGCAGAATCTAAATTACAGAAAGAACCCCAAATCCAAGAAATCAAAGTAGAAAAAGAGTTAATTAAACACAAATTAAAATTAATAACCCAAGAAGAAGTAGCACAAAAAATTAGAGCAACTAAACAAAATTACTTTGAAAATGCCAATAAGCCCGGAAGATGGTTGGCTTATAAATTAAAAAAAGAAAAGGAAAAGAAATTAATAAAACAATTAGAGGATGAGGATGGAATGGTGCATCTACAGGAAGAAAAAAAGAAAAGTATAGGAGTAAACTATTTTCAAAAACTATACAGTTCAGAAAAAAATGAAGAGGAGAATATTCAAAGATATCTTCAAAAAAGGAATCTTCCCAGAATACAAGATAAAACAAAAGAAATATTAAACGAGGAAATAACAAAACTGGAGATACAAAGAGCAATTCAAAAGCAAAAAAATAATAAGACTCCACGCCTAGATGGAATTCCCGCTGAATTTTATAAAACATTTCAAGAGTCGTTAGAACTGCTATTAGAAACATTTAATGAAGTACTGAAAAAGGCCAGGATACCAGAATCCTGGAGGGAATCATTAATAACTCATCCCCAAAAACAATAGTGAACAACAGAAGATAGAGAATTATCGGCCAGTCTCGTTGCTAAATTCTGACTATAAAATATTTATGGCCATAATAGCAGATAGAATTAAAAATATACTGAACGAAATTATACATTCGGACCAAAATGGATTTCTACCCAACAGATATATAAAAAACAATATAAGAATTATCATCAATGCATTAGAATATTACAAAGCTCACCCCGAAAAACAGGTAGCTGTGGTTTTCTTGGATGCACAAAAAGCTTTTGACAATTTAAACTGGGACTTTATGATAAACCAATTAATAAGAATGAATTTCGGAGAAAAATTTATAGACACGATTACAGCCATATACATTATACAGAGGGCAAAGATAATAATCAATGGGGAACAAACAGAAAGTTTTGAAATAACTAAAGGAGTAAGACAGGGCTGCCCGCTGTCTCCTCTGTTGTTCATTCTGTCTATGGAGACATTAATATCCCCAATTAGAGATAATTTGGAAATAAAGGGATTAAAAATTAAGTCACAAGAATATAAGGTCCAAGCATTTGCAGATGATCTGGCATTTATTATTGAGGAACCTTTAGAATCTGGACCTATTTTACTACAAGACATAAACCAATTTGGCACAGTAGCAGGATTTAAAATGAATAAAGACAAAACTAAAATATTGACTAAGAATTTAAACAACAGACAGAGTGAACAACTAGAGGAGGAACTGGGAATCTCGAAAACAAAGAAAATTAAATACTTGGGAATTTGGCTATCAGAAAAGTACTACCATAAAGAGGGACAATTACGATACAGTATTACAAATACAAAAAGATTTGGATAACTGGACTAAATTACCAATATCATTAATTGGCAGAATTTCAATGATAAAAATGAACATATTGCCCAAGTTACTATATTTATTTCAAACAGCAGCAATAACATTAGGGAAAATTTTTTTGGAACAACTGAACAAACTGACATCGAAATTCATATGGTCAGGGAAAAAACCATGCATTAAATTCAAATTATTGCAAGATAGTAGGAAAAAAGGAGGTTTCGGTTTACCAGAATGGGAACTTTACTATCAAGCGGCATCCCTAACATGGCTCAAAGATTGGATAAAACTTAAAAATAAGCGGATATTAATGATAAAAGGCCATGACCTTCAACTCGGTTGGCATGGCTTTTTATGGGATGGGAAAAATAAATCACACACTTATTTTCAACGTCATAAGGTAAAGGATGGACTACTGAAAGTATAGGAAAAGATTAAAAAGAATCATTATATGAAAATCCCAGTTTGGTTGTCTACAATGGAAGCAATGATACATCCAAGTACCACAGACCTAGATAAAATGGTGAGATACACAGATTTATTAGACACAAAAGGAGAATTAAAATCAATACAAGATTTGAAAAAACAAGGAATAAATTTGGAATGGTGGCCATATTTACATATCAAAACTAGATTTAAAAAAGATAAGGAACAATTTGGCATAAACAGGAAACAATTGGAATTAGATAAATTAATATTAGGATCGGGAAGAAAAATGATTACAAATATCTATAATTACCTATTAGGATACAAATTGGAAGAAGAAACAGTAAAGGAAATGATAAGTTGGGCTAGGAATTTCGGACATACCATAGAATTGGATAAATGGGAAAAATTGTGGGAGAAAAATTATAAATTGACCATGGCAGTATCATACAAAGAAAACAGCTATAAAATGTTTTATAGGTGGCATTTAGCACCAGCGAGACTGGCAAAAATGTACCCCAATTTATCACCCCAATGTTGGAGATGCGGTCACAAACTAGGGACATACTACCACATGTGGTGGATGTGCCCTAAGGTGAGGAAATTTTGGTATAAAATTAAAGGGTGGTTGGAAGAGATTACACTCTGAAAGATAGATTTTAAACCAGAGATGTTCCTCCTATGAATGATTGATAGAAAAATGGAAAAAAGTCTCTATTATATTATATTGTATATTCTAACGGCGGCCAGAATTACTCTAGCGCAAATGTGGAAGTCGACCAATACACCATCAGAAGAAACAATAAAGAAAATCCTCGAATGCGCCGAAATGGATAAATTAACGATGGAGATCAAAGAAAGAGAAGACTTGGATTATTATAAATTGTGGAATAGGTTTTATACATGGTTGGAAAGCAGAAATCAAATTAAGAAACAAGAATATAAAGTGAAATTTGATATTAACATACTGGATATAAATGTAAATAATGATCCTGCTAACAAAACAGTTAATTATGAATATTTAAAAATAAAGAGAAGGAGCGGGAAGATAAAAGCTAAGAGTAAAGACAAAAGTCGATGCAGAAAGTTGTAAAATTGTATATATCTGTCGTTAGTATTGTATTTTAACGTCTGGTGTGTGTGTGTTTTTGTTTTTTCTTTGTCTCTTGACTTCTTTTGCTATTGTGTGTTTGGTTTTAAAATGTAAAATACTCAATAAAAATTATTTTTTTAAAAAAGAGAGAATAATGATGTTTAATGTTAATATGGTATTATCACTAGAAGATACTAAGAAGAAAATGGAGAGTTTTACAATGTTTAAATGTTTAATATATTATAATATTAAGTTTAAAGAAATAATGTGAATGTGAAAGATGTGGCAAATGAGGAACGATGTTGCACAGAAATGTTTGTACCCAGACGACACACTGCATGAGGAAAGATGGAATGTTTATCTTTGTAATTAAAAAATTTTAAAAATTTTTTTAAAAAAACCTCCACTTGGCTTCAAGTTAAAATGGAGCCTGTCTTTTCTTCATCTGCTCCCAGCATGCTTTCTATCGACCTTTGCTGTGCTGGAGATGCTGTAAGAGATGCCTGATTTGAGGTTGTTTTCCTGGGTGAGCTATTCTTAATTTCCAACTCCTGTTGAGGAATTTACCCCAGAAATTAACTTCTTTTTGAAAACGAGACTCTAAAAGAGGAGGTGGTCTTTATTCACCCCTCTAGAATGGCGGCAACTAAATACATGAGCTGCTGACAGACCAGAGCGAAGGAGAAGAAAGTGCTTGGTAAAAATAGATCTTTAACGGGCTGGAGTTCCAGGTGCCTTGCTTGTGGATATTTTGCCAGCTTTTTGGATACTTAAGATACTCTTTGATATATAGTATACATTGTAATCCTGGAAAATGAACTTTGCAGAAGTGAAAGTTTGAAGTGGAGAAATAGAGTAAGGACGCCACCTGCTGGTAGAACCTGTCAAGCAAAGGGAGAAGACCTTGAACAATTGAACAGTTTGATGCAATACAAAAGGCTTGGGTTCCTTGGAAGTGAACTGAGCTGATAATTCTACAGGACAGCACCCAATTAAGTTTAACACTTGCAAACTGCTTATACTGGATACTTAGAAACAGATGGGGAAGACATAGAAACTTGTCCTTGAGATCATTTGACTCTGGATTACAAATATGTTGGACAGTGTGAATTCTGGATTCCAGTATACAAAATATTCAATCAGTGTTGGCAATGATCCAGGAGGCAATGAACAAGACACAAGAAACCATTGCGAATAACCACGAGGAAACAAAAATAAATCACGAGGACCTTAAATATGATGTGGGAGAAATAAAGGACAATATAAAAAAAAAGGACGATAAAATAGAAAAAATCCAACAAAATATTTCTAGGATTGAGCAAAAGATCCAAAAAGTGGAATTAAAAATGGAACAAACAGATAAGAAAATAGAGACGTTGGAACAAAAACAGATGTCAACTAGTAGGGAACTAGAAGAATCGATTGTGCATCTGGAAATGGAGAAAGCATAATTTTATCTTAGGTTCCAAAATATCACGGAAAATAAAGATGAAGATATAGGAGAGATAATGGTGGAAATCCTGGCAGAAGCAACACAAAGAGATAAGGAGGATATACAAAGGGACATCGATGAGGTTTACAGAGTGCACACAAATTATGCACGTAGGCACAAACTGCCAAAGGAAGTGCATGTTAGATTTACTAAAAAAACGATAAAGGAAGAAGTTTATTAAAAAATGAGAGATGAGGCACTACTATATAAAGGAAAGGAGATAATAACACTCAAACAAATTCCAAGACGAGTAAGAGACCAGAGAAAAAATTATAATTTTCTCACATCACAATTAAACAAAAATAAAGTTATGTTTCGATGGCTGATACCAGAGGGTATCGTAATCTCTTGGCAAGAGAAGAAATTTAAAATAGATACTTTGGACAAGGCCCAGGAATTTTTTGAACATCATTTTGCCTTGGAGGAAGATCAAGAAAGCAGGGAGGAATCAGAGAGTAAAAGCCAGGAAGACTATGTAACAGAAGAAATTGAAGGAGAACAAGAGGAAAAGAGAAGATTAGAAAGGGAACGAATAGAGAGAGGGAGCGAGGGGAAAAACACAAATAGTAACAAGAAATACAAGAAAACTAAGAACAATGAACAAATAAGAATGAGGATGGAGCAAGAAAATGATTTCAATAAACATAAACGGTTTAAATGCACCAGCCAAAAGAATGCAAACATTTACGAAGTTACAAAGATTGGAGATGGATATCATAAATTTGCAGGAAGTACACATTAAGAAACAACACAGAAAGATGCTAGAACGCCCAAGACTAGGAAATTTATATACTTCATTAGCAGAACAAAAAAAGCGAGGAATAGCAGTTTACATCAAAA
>WNWU01006205.1:0-12522 GCA_012654045.1 Ptyas mucosa | reverse complement strand
AGCAGCAGGATAATTTTCCTTCCACTTTTATCTTGCTATGACCAAGAGGACACTCTTTGTTACAGATAGAAAGAGCTAATGCCTGCTTGTACATAAAACCAAAATTCACAGAAAGAATTTATTTTTGGCGGATTGTTCTTTTCATCACTTACACATATGCTAACTCTTCATATGTAATCCAAACATTGGTGTTGCAATTTCCAGTTTTATTCCTGGTGTAAATTCACTGCTGAATGTTCAACTGTTTCTTATTTCATGCCTATTACATTAATCGATTGATCATTCCCAATAATTAGAATAGGACAGGACAGGACAGGACAACACAGGACAGGACAGGACAGAACAGGCGACAGTTTTGGTGGCCAAAGCTGTGCACCCAGATAGAGGCCTATGTACGAAGTTGTCCAGTCTGTGCTCAAACCAAACCGTTCTCAAGTAAACCCCTCGGTCTTCTCCAAGCAGTAGCAGATCCACATCGTCCTTGGGATGAAGTAGCAATGGACTTCATTGTCGAACTACCAAGAAGCAATGGATGTACAGTGATATGGAGCATAATCGACCTGTTTTCAAAACAGGCACATTTTATCCCATGCAAGGGTTTACCTTCTGCAAGGCACATAGCTAAGATGTTTGTACAACATGTTTACCGATTACATGGTGTACCCAAAAGAATTATATCAGATAGGGGACCCCAGTTTACTGCTCATTTCTGGAGAGCATTTCTACGACGGATAGGGGCAGACCAGGGACTTAGCTCCGCCTTTCCCCCGAGCACTAATCGGGCGGCCAAACGGGCCAATGCCATGATAGAAAGATACTTACGGTCCTACGTATCATACCAGCCGAATGATTGGGTCGAACTTCTTCCGTTTGTGAAAGGATCATATAATAACACCATACATAGTAGTACGGGGTATACCCCTTTCCGAGTAGTATCAGGTAAAGATTTTCTGGCCATTCCAGAGCTGGATATACAAACACAAAACCAATATAAACCCCCTGAATGGATAGAGAAAATAAACAAAAGTTGGCCACACATAAAAACTAAGGCGTTCACGTCATATAAACACCATGCTGATAAGGGGAGGTGCGACACCCCACCATTCTGGGCAGGGGATAGAGTATATTTGTCCACCAAATATATTAAGCTATGGATACCTAGTAAGAAATTGGGTCCGAAATATATAGGCCCTTTCACCGTTACCAAAGTAATAAACCCTGTGACGGTGATGTTAAAACTTCCACCCTTGTTAAGTAGGATACACCCAGTGTTCCATAGCAGCCTCCTTAAACCAGCTGCTTAAACAACAACCAACCTTCCAGGGCCTGTAACAGGAAACATGTATGAGATAGAGACAATACTCGATTCAAAAATACGCCATAGAACACTTCGATACCTAGTACGTTGGAAAGGGTATCCTGATAAAGATGCGTCATGGGTACGTGTGGATGACATTAATGCCCCACGATTGTTGAAACGATTCCATAAAAACACCCAAATAAACCAGGAAATTAGTCCAGGTAACAGACAATAACCGTCTTTTTTTTTAATAATTTTTTTTATTTTTTAAACAAAAACAACATAAAGAGCATCATTCTTCCAAACTCTTACAGACAGTATTTCGATCGGTGAAAATCATTTCATGCTCTCAAAATTTTCAAATTTTCATTATTTGACAATTATTCTTACCTCTAACTAAGGAAGAAAACAAAAAAAAAAAACAAGGCAAAAAAAAAACAAGTGCTTAAACATTTTATCCAAGTTTCATTTCATATATAATATCTCAGCTCCATACTTTATTATCTATCCATTGATAAAATAGCTCCCATATCAAATAATATTGTTTGTCTTCCTGTTCTCTTATTTCAAATGTCAATCTACTCATTTCGGTACAATCCAACATTTTCTTAATAATTTCTTCATCAGTAATCATCTTCTCTCCTTTCCAGTTTTTTGCAAATACAATTCTAGCCGCTGTTAATATATTCACAATTAAATATTGTAATTCTTTGTTAAATGTCTCTGGTAAGATCCCTAATAAAATATCTCTGGTTTAAAATCAATATGTCTCTTTATCATTTTTTCCAACCATGTGTGTATCTTAGTCCAAAATCTTTTTGCTTCTACGCATGTCCACCACATATGGTAATAAGATCCTGGGGTCTGATGACACTTCCAACACTTCTCCGGTTTGTTCTTGAACATTCTGGCTATCCTCTTCGGGGGTAGATGCCACCTGTAAAACATCTTATACAAATTATCTTTATATGCTGTAGACATTGTCATTTTATAATTATGTGACCACAATTTTTGCCATTTCTCTAAATCAATACCATAACCAAAAAATTTCCCCCATGCTATCATTGACTCTTTAACTTGTTCTTCTTCCAATTTTGCCTCCAGCAAGTGTCCATAGAACTTTTTAATTACATGATCATCAGAGCCCATCAATATCTTATCTAAGGTAGTCAAAACTCTATAAAAACCTTCTTGTTTGAGATCTTCTCGATATCTTGAAAATATTTGCATATATGAAAACCAATCCCTCTTAACTCCCTGATCTTCTAAGTCTTGCTTTAGTTTAAGTTCACCCTTTTCATCCAATAATTCACTATATCTAACAATTTGTTCCCTTTTGAATATCACTGGATATGAGAAAGCTTCAATTGTAGATACCCAGACTGGAATCTTCAAATAATGATATTTTTTAATCCTCTCCCAATTCAAAAGCAAAGTTTCACGTATCTGATGTCTTCTAAAATACCCAAGTATTTTAGTTCCTTTGTACCATAAAAAGGCATGCCACCCCATCAACAAATCATGTCCCTCCAAATTCAATAACCTAGTATTTTTCAATGTTACCCATTCTTTAATCCACGTTAAACTAGCAGCTTGATAATATAATTCAAAATTGGGTAAACCAAAACCACCCCTTGCTTTAGCATCTTGTAACAACTTAATTTTTATTCTTGCCTTTTTCCCTTGCCAAATATATTTCAATATCATTTTATTCAAATCTGTAAAAAAATCCTTATCCAACTTTATCGGTATTGTCTGAAACAGATACAACATTCTAGGCAAAATATTCATCTTAATGGTTGCAATTCTCTCAATCAAAGATAGTTGCAAATTTCCCCATTTTTCCAAATCTTGTCCTATCTGTCATTTAACCTTATTATAATTATTTTCCTTAAGAGAACTGCACCTTGCTGTCAATTGTATCCCCAAATACTTTACCTTATTCATAACCTGTATATTTGAAATCTCCATCAATTCTTCTCTTTGTTTTTTCAACATGTTTTTGGTCATTATCTTTGTCTTTTCTTTATTAATTTTTAGTCCAGCCACTTCTCCGAACTCTCCAATTCTTTCTAATAGTTTATTTATTGATGTTAAAGGTTCTTCCATAATAAAAACCAAATCATCTGCAAAGGCTTATAGCTTATATTCCTCTTTCCGAATTTTCATACCTTTTATCTCCTTTTCTTCTCTAATATTTCTATTTAGAACTTCCAATGTCAATATAAACAACAGTGGGGACAATGGGCATCCTTGTCTGGTGCCTTTTTCTATTTCAATATATTCAGACAATTCTCCATTTATCATTACCTTAGCCTTTTGTTTTGAGTATATCGCTTCAATTGCCTGAAGAATTTTTTTCCCAAAGCCCATCTCCTCCATCTGTAACATCATAAATTGCCAATTGACATTGTCAAAGGCTTTTTGTGCGTCTAGAAATATCAGAGCCATCTGCTTTTCAGGATGTGCTTCATAGTATTCTAAAGTGTCCAAAATTATTCTTATATTGTCTCGGATTTGTCTTTTTGGTAAGAATCCATTTTGGTCGGAGTGTATAAAATTATTCAAGTATCTCTTAAGTCTTTCTGCCAATATCATAGCAAAGATTTTATAATCTGCATTTAGCAGGGATATCGGCCTATAGTTTTTGATTTGTTGTGGGTCTGTCTCTTCCTTGTGAATCAAAGTGATGTATGCCTCGGTCCATGTCTTGGGTATTTCTTTTTTTTTCCATTACTTCATTCATAACCTCCAGCATTGGGATCAATAGTGATTCTTGTAAAGTCCTATAATATTCGGATGGCAGTCCATCTGGACCTGGTGCTTTTCCGTTCTTCTGTTTTTTAATTGCCTCGGTTAACTCCATCATCGTTATGTTTCCTTCTAATAACTTCTCAACCTCTTTGGGAATTTTTGGTAATTTAGCTTTTTGTAAGTACCTTGCCACTTTATCCTCTTCTATCGCATCTTTCTTGTACAGTTGTGTATAGTATTCCTGTATTATTTCCCCCATCTCTTTGTTTCCAAATCTACTTTGTCCTTGATGATCTACTAGTTGCGTTATTTTCCTCAATTCTCTTTCTTTTTTCAACTTATATGCTAACCATCTGCCAGGTTTATTTGCATTTTCAAAATAATTCTGTTTAGCAGTTCTTATTTTTTGCGCTAATTCTTCCTTCTCCAGTAGATCCATTTTGTGCTTTATAGTATCCATTTTAATTTTTACATCTTTTTTCTGTGGATCTTTCTGGAGTTCTTTTTCAAGTCTTTTGTGATCATCTCTCAATACTTTAAGGGTTTGTCTTTTCTTTACATTTCTTTTCCGTGTATAATCAATGATTATTCCTCTGACAAAGGCTTTCATTGTATCCCAACGGTTTTGTATTGATGTTTCTTTCTTATTCTTCCTAAAAAAAAAGTCCAGTTCTTGTTTCATTTTCTGTGTAAAGTCTTTCTCTTTTAATATTGTATTGTTCAATGTCCATCTAGATCTGCCTTTTCGCCCTTTCCAAATAGCAATCACAGGATTATGATCCGCCCATGTATTAGTGTCTATGTTCACTTGTTCAATATTTAAAGTCAATTCCATTGTTGCCCATATCATATCCAATCTGGACCAAGGTAAATGTCTATCAGAGTAGAAAGTATATTGCCTATATTTCCCATTTCTCTCCCTCCAAATGTCTTTCAAGTTTATTTCCTCTGTCATTTTAAAGAAAGCCCTCGGCAGTATCTTTCTACTATGTCTTGTTGTTCTTGTTTTATAATCCAGTTTTCCATCTACAATTCCATTAAAGTCCCCCATCATACAAACATTTTCGTAGTCCATTTCAGTTATCTTGTTATGTAGTTTCCTGTAAAAGTCACTCTGATTATTATTAGGGCCATATATTGCTACTAAGAGTAGTTTTGTATTGTTATCAATTAGTTCTACCATCAAAATTCTGCCTTCTGGGTCAGCATACTTCTGCTCAGCCGTAAATGTATTTCTAATATACAGAGCAACACCTCTTTTTTTACTTTGTGCCAATGATAGAAAGGTTTTACCCAGTTTTGGTTGAATCAATAATTGTTCATGTTGCTTTTTAATATGCACTTCTTGTAAGCAAATTATATCGAATTTTAATTTTTCTAATTTGTGGAAAACTGTTCTTTTATTAGCTGAATTTAGTCCATTTATATTTATTGAAATTAATTTCCTTTCATCCATGTTCATACTTTATAATTAGGTTTTGTTGCTCTAGTTGATCTGGCTTCACGTTGCTCCTTATACTCCATAACTCCGCCCACGGCTCCTTCTGTTTCTTCCAAGGTTATCAATTCCTCTTCAACAGGCTTTATTGAGGCTGGTATTGTTTGTGTTTCGACCTCCATATCAGTATCCGTCCCTTTAAGAAGTTCGTCAAGAAATGCTCTTGCCTTATCAATCGTGTTCAGTCTGTATCTTTGAGAGTCCCATGTTAGGCCTACTCCCTCTGGAAACAACCATCTATAGTTAATCCCTTTTTGCAACAAAACTTTGGTCAAGAATTGATATTTCCTTCTTATATCTCTCACTTTTCTTGGAATTTGTCTCAAAACTGTAACTTCCTTGCCTTTGTATTCCAAAGCCTTGTCACGGGCAGCCTGAAGAATCTGTGTCTTAATTGATTTCTTAGTAAATCTTATATGTACTTCTCTTGGAAGTTTATTGCGCATTGCATATCCAGTGTAGACTCGATAAATTTCATCAATTCCTTCCATCATCTCTTTAGTTATTTCTAAGGCCTCTGCTAAGATCGTATTCATAATCTCGGGGAGGTCCTCCCCTTTTTCTTCTGGAACATTTTGAAATCTAAGGTAGAATTCTGCTTTGTCCATTTCCCATCCAATCAAACCAGATGTTCCTTGTTCAACCTCTCCAAGTCTATTCTCAATTTCCTTCATTTTTTCTTCTTTTTGGCCATCTTTTTCCTCCAATTTAACCAGTCTTTCTTCGTATTTCATCATTGTTTGTTGTATGCTAACCACCTTTTCATCTGTTTTAAGTAACTGTTGCTCCATTCTTTGTTGCTGTTTTTCCATTCTTTGAAGTGTTTGTAAAATCATTTGTGACGTCTCTTTCTCTTTCTCTTTCTCTTTCTCCTTCTCTCTCTCTTGCTGTAACATTGTCTGTATGGAGCGTTGACCTCCAGATGGTGATGAGGATGGTGTAGTCGCTGCAGCTCCCACCATCGCTACTTTTTTGCTCATTTTAAAGTTGGCTAAATTCACTTTGAATTCAGACAATAACTGTCTTTGTTCTTGCCCCTACAGGAGGAAACTTGGTAGGGGGGGGGCAGCATGTCGAGCGTCAAGCACTCCTCAACACAGAGCCTTATATGACGACAGAGCCTTACATGATGACCATGATGACAAAGAACCCTGGCCATGATGGGGAGGGCAAATACCCCAGAAAAGGCCAAGCGGTGCACAGTGGAGGGGGGTGGTGTGATTAGGAAACCACATTGAAGGTGACAGGTGATGGGCGGTGTATGGAAGGGGGAATTGGAGAACAAGCAGTCAGAGGAGTGATCTCGGCGATGTCAGATGACATCACTTACTAGCATCCTCGGCTCCAAGGTGGGGGAAGAGAACGGGTGATATATTCAAATCTGCTACAGCTGCAACCCATCTCACAGCCAATAAAGCTGAGGAGGCAGAGCATGCAGCCAACTTCATCATTGTGCTATTTTCACAACGCCAGCATTTACTGTAAACTGCCGGGTATCCAAGATTAAACTGGGTTATATTTGCCATTCCATTGCATATGTGTCGTGCATTACTGGACTTCGGACAGACGGTTCCAGGAACGCTGAGAATAAGTACCATTTCAGTTGGCAATTTATTAAGGACAACTGAGTGTCCCCCAGACAATGGTGATATCACCGAGCAAAATTTGCAGTATTTGCAGAATGATGTCATGATATTGTCGAGCCCTGCTAACTGCTCAACATCGCTGACGCACGAGTGGGGTGAAGAGGAACGAACACTTCAAGCACGACAGAGGGGGGTGGTAGCACGGGTGTTTAGGCGGCCGTTTGTGGGGTGAGGGGATGGCGGTTGCAGTGGGATTAGGGTTTGTACCTTCTGACGGGCTACGTTCCTGCCGCTGAACTCCATGGAGGAGGCGTCGACTAGCAGCTGGGGAGCGCGTCTGGAACTGCTAATTGGAAGCAGGAGCGTGGTTTTATGCCTGGCGTGCTCGGCGCGGGATATTTAAATCGCTAGAAACCCAGGGCTTGTAACGCTAACTTCGCAGCGTCCTAGACGTTCGCAGCGTGTGCCTGCCGCCAGCGCCCAATAAACCCATTTCGGAAAGAGCTGAACGGAGTGGAGTTTCTTTGGTTGCGCCGGGCTCGGGGGCCCTGAGAGGAAGTTAGCATTAACATTACCAAAAGGAATGGCAGAAGGAGTGGAGGCCGCTATTGTGAGAGAGCCTACGGAAGAGGAGACGGAGGAGGAAGAGAAGAAGCAGAAGGAAAGCCCGGGAAGACAGACGCTGGAGAGCGGGCGAGGGGCGTGGCATCCCAGCCACAGGCTGGGGAATGGTGGCAGAGCCCTGCTTTGGCTGGAGTCAGCGGAGGCTCAAAGGGCTCTCTGACCCTGTTGAATAGTGAACGGTTTCGCCGATGGAGGGAGAGGAGATGGGTAGAGGATGACGATGGTGAGTGGAGCTATTCGACCGGACTGGGCCAGTCCACCATAGACATCCTCCAGAAGCGCTTTGGAGAGTCTTGGCAACCATGGTTGGGGACGGAGCCCAGCACCACGTGGCATGGATCATCTGGGACATCCGGGAGGGAGACTCGCTTCCGATTGGCAAGCCCGAAACTGCGGTTGGGTCCTACCATAGGGGGACCAAAAGCCACCAAGTTACAGCAACCGGTAAATCCTCCTGTGGGGGAAGGTGCAGGAATGGGGTCAGGGGCCCTTTGTAGTGGGCAGGGGCACGATGGAGGCACAATACAACCAGCGCCAGTGGGATATCCTGGTCAGGGGCCAATGGGCCAGCAGGGGGTGTGGGGCCCACAGCCAGTCTGGGGCCCTCCCCCTCTGCAGGCCACCTTTGATGGTAATCCGGATAGGGTAGCTCTTTTTTTGAGCCAGGTCTTAAGCTACATTGACCTATATGGCTGCTTGTATCCCACGCAATGGTCCATGGTGGTGGCCATTACAATGACCCTGACTGTGGAGGCTGCAGATTGGGTAGCAGATCTCCATAGCAACCATGCTCGGGAGTTAACGGATGTTGGTCTCTTCCTGGAAGGGCTAAGAGCCCGATTTGAGGATGACACCAGAACCCAGGTAGCTGAGGGGGAATTGGTAGCCCTGAAACAAAGAGGCCGCCTGGCCAAGGATTATGTCAAGGAGTTCCGGAAATTGGCAGGGAGAGTCCGGGCTTGGCCTGAACGTATGCTGGTCCATCAATTTCATGTTGGGTTAGACCGTGAACTACGACAGGCCTGTGTATATCGGGGTCTACCGCCTCGTCTGACGGAATGGTGTAAGGCAGCCATAGATCTGGATGTAGGCCTACGGGAATTTCAGGTGAGGGGACTCGGAGCCCCACCCCAAGTACGACGGATGTCCGAGCGACCGTTGCCGCCTAGACCTGGAGAACGGAGTGACCCTGCAGTGAGGACCACAGAACCACCTCGTCGGCCATTACGGTGTTTCCGATGCAACCAGATAGGCCACCGGGCTATAGAATGCCCATTGCCACCGGTACAGTCAACAGGTCCAACGACGCCAACAGTGAGCGGCCGAGGTCGGGCACGGATAACCCCCAAAAAGATGCAGGGGGTGTCACAGCCGATGGCAAACGAGACCAACACGCCAAAGAAGGAGCTGGGACCTGCTTCGCACCCTGGGATTGTACCTGTAGTCGTAGCAGAGAGTGACGAGGAAGAGGGGAACGGTGATCCAATGGTAAGTGCTCCTATACGACCATTTCTCATTCTGGTAACCTTGCAATCACCACAAGGGGGACTAGCGGTTCAACAAGAGGCGCTTGTTGATTCGGGGTGCACGCGGTGTTTAATGCGACGGTCGTTGGCTACACAGTTGGGTCTTCGGTTAATCCCGTTAAAGACACCAATAGCTTTCGAACAAATGGATGGGTCCACCCTGGGGGGTACTCCGACCACTCACGTAACAGAACGGGTGAAACTGATAATCGGAGCTCACTGGGAGCACATATGTTTCCTGGTAGTGGACACTATGATTGAACCAGTCATTCTAGGTCTAGCCTGGTTGGACAAGTGGAGGCCTACCATATGGTGGGAGGGGGGATTCCGGAAACTCCGTTTAGAGCTGGGTCCAGAGCCAACTACCAGGGAAGAGGCTATGACAAAGGGGGTCGTGTCTGCGGGATTTGAAGGGACGCCTCTCCCTGGGGTTCCCGCTGTTTATTCGGATGTAGCAGAGGTCTTTGATGAGAAGGAATGTGATGCATTACCACCACATTGGGTGACGGACTGTGCAATCGAACTAATCCCTGGGGTAAAGCTACCAAAACCACGTATGTATGCAATGACCCCGAGGGAGGTGGAGGAGTTACGGGTGTATATTGGTAAAAACTTAGCACGCGGGTTCATACAGCCCAGTCGGTCACACCTGGCCGCTCCAGTCCTTTTCCGGGAAAAGAAGGATGGCGGTCTTCGTCTCTGTGTTGATTACCGTGGTTTGAACCCAGTCAGCGTGGAGCCCCTGTATCCCCTTCCCTTGATGAAAGACCTTCTAGCCGCCCTGGCCAAAGGTACATATTTCACGAAGTTAGACCTCAGGGAAGCGTACTACCGCGTGAGGATCAAACAGGGGGATGAGTGGAAGACCACGTTTAACTGCCCATTGGGTAGCTATAAGTTTTGTGTCATGCCGTTCGGACTGCAAGGGGCTCCGGCAGTCTTCATGCAATTAATTAATGAGGTTCTCCATGAATATCTATACCGTGGGGTCCTAGTCTATCTAGACGATATACTAATATATACCCAAACCATGGAAGAACATATACACCTAGTCCATCAAGTGTTAGAGCGGCTCTTAAGAGCCAAATTGTATGTAAAGGTGTCAAAATGCGAATTTCATCGAACACGTCTGGACTACCTGGGGTATCGTATTTCCCGGGATGGTATTGAAATGGATCCCAAAAAAGTGGCTGACGTTCTGGGGTGGCAAGCACCGGGGACTCGACGACAATTGCAAAGTTTCCTTGGGTTTGCCAACTTCTATCGTCAGTTTATACCAACATTTGCCCAAATCGCTCTGCCACTTACCAATCTGTTACGCACAAAGGATACCGGAGACCCGCGTCCTGGACAACGGCTAGAGTGCACTGTAGAGTGTCAAAAAGCATTCGAGGCCTTAAAACGCCGGTTTGCGGAAGCCCCTATTCTGCACCACCCTGATCAGTCAAAGCCGTTCATAGTACAAGTGGATGCGAGTGACGTAGCAGTCGGGGCTGTGTTGCTACAGTCCGATGCCCAAGGCCAGTTACACCCGTGTGCATACACTTCAAAGAAATTCACTCCCATGGAACGGGGGTGGGCTATTTGGGAGAAGGAGGCTTTCGCAGTACGGTGGGCTCTCCTCACCTGGCGGCATATATTGGAGGGGGCAACGGTTCCGTTTGAGGTGTGGACGGACCACCGGAACCTGATGGCACTGCAAACACCTAGAAGATTATCACCTAAGCAGGCGCGGTGGGCCCAACATTTTCAACGTTTCAGGTTCACTCTGCGGTATGTACCGGGGGGAAGAAATTTCCTGGCTGATGCCTTATCCCAGATGCCGCAATTCAATAGTAAAAGGGATGAGATTGTGCAAGCTATGGTCCCAGGGGGGAAGGCAGGAAACGGTACCGCGGCACTCCGGCTGGATGGACATACTACATGGCATGATCTTTTACAGCAGGGATTGGCCCAAGATATGTGGTTACAAAACAATACCCACGTGTTAACACATAGAGATGGCCTAGCTTGGAAAGGGGATAAGTTGTATGTACCACAAAGTATGCGCATAGCTATACTGCAGAAATGTCATGACACTAAGCCGGCTGGTCACTTTGGGTTTCTCAAAACACTTCATTTAACCCGGAGACAGTTTTGGTGGCCCCATATGAGGAGTGATATAGAGGAATATGTGCGGAGCTGTACTACCTGTGCAAGAACTAAACCTCGAACTGGAAGACCTTTAGGCCTTTTACAATCAGTGGCTACTCCCAACCAGCCTTGGGAGGAGATAGCAATGGACTTTGTGGTAGATCTGCTGGAAAGTAATGGGAATACAGTCATATGGACTGTTATAGATCTGTTTTCTAAACAGGCCCATTTCATTCCTTGCACTGGGTTACCATCAGCTCGGAAACTATCCAGATTATTCATCCAGCACATTTACAGGTTACATGGGGTGCCCAGAAGAATCATCTCAGACAGGGGGGTCCAGTTTACGGCTCGTTTCTGGCGGAATTTCCTACGGGACATTGGGTCTACCAATGCTTAGCTCTGCATTCCACCCCAGTACTAACGGGGTGGTCGAGCAGGCAAATGCTATGATCGAACATTATCTCCGCTGTTATATCTCATATCAACAAACTGACTGGACTTCCCTCTTACCCTTCGCTGAAGTAGCGTACAATAATACTGTGCATAGCAGTACGGGGTTGATGCCATTTAAGGTAGTGATGGGGCAAGAGTTTGTAGCTATACCGGAGCTAGAATACACAACAGATACTTCAACTATGCCCCAGGAATGGGCTGGAAAACTCCGGACTTTATGGCCTCAGGTACGGGATGCACTGGATAAAGCAGCCCTTGAGTATAAAACCCAAGCAGATAAAAAACGAGACCCAGTTCGACCTTTACAAATAGGAGACATGGTGTATTTGTCAACTAAATATATTAAGTTACGAGTACCCAACCGTAAGCTGGGGCCAAAGTTTTTAGGCCCATTTCCCATAATAAAAGTGATAAATCCTGTCACGGTTGTTCTCAAATTACCACCTTTGCTGGGGAAAATCCACCCTGTATTCCATTGTAGCCTTCTCAAGCTAGTCCCGAAATCACGAGATACCCCAGAATGCCCAGGGCCTGTAATAGAAGGGCATTATGAAATAGAGGAGATTCTCGATGCTAAGCTAAAATATGGGAAGCTTCAGTATCTTGTACGGTGGAAAGGGTATCCCTACGAGGAGGCATCATGGG
>WNWU01006202.1:0-10963 GCA_012654045.1 Ptyas mucosa | reverse complement strand
TTGAAAAGCCTCTGAGATCCCAGCTGAGCCGTGCGATCATCAGAGGCTTTTTTTTTTTTACTTTTAAAAGCATTTTTTCGGTGGAAGTTGTAGAAAAATGCTTTTAAAACTTTTTTAAAAAAGCCTCTGATGATCGTGCAGCTCAGCTGGGCAAGGGGTGTGGGGGGGGGGGCAGGGATTTTTGCTACCGGTTCTTCGAACCATCGCTACCAGATCAGGCGATCCGGTCTGAACTGGGAGCATTTTACCCCTGGTGTTATGGTAGAGTAGCTAGATGGAAGTTTGCTTGGAGTTTTCAAAAAAGTACCTGAGGGACTCTCAGTCTATGAGGAACAAGATTATCTGGTCCTGATGAAACTGTTTGCCCTCAATTCTAAATGTTATGTCTGGAGAAAACCAGGCACCTCTCATCCCCAGCTAAATATCATTCCAGCAGTGGTGCATGGTGGTGACAGTATCATGCTGTGGGAGTGTTTTTCAGCAGCAGGGACTGGGAGACTGGCCAGGTTTGATGGAAAGTTGAATGGAGGAAAGTAGAAGGATATCGTCAATGAAAACCTGTTTGACAGTGTTCATTAACCTTTTTTTTTTACTTTATTAAAGCATTTTTTTACTACCTATTCGCCAGAACCAGTAGTAAAAAAAATGCTTAAAAAAAGTTTTGACAATCGCACAGCACAGCTGTGATCATTGGAACCTTTTAAAAAGCATTTTAAAACTATTTATTCACTGGAACCACTAGTAAAAAATGCTTTAAAAAAAGAAAAAAAAGGTTCTGAGGATCGCGAGGCACAGGTGATGCCGCATGATCTTCAGAACCTTTTTTTTCTTTTTTAAAGCATTTTTTTACTACTGGTTCCACCGAATAGGTAGTAAAAAATGCTTTAAAAAAGAAAAAAAAAGGTTCCAACAATCGTGCGGCACAGCTGTGATCATTGGAACCTTTTTTTAAAAAAAAACTTTTTTAAAGCATTTTTTTACTACCTATTTGCCCGAACCGGGAGTAAAAAAAATGCTTTAAAAAAGGAAAAAGAAAGTTGGCCATGCCCACTCAGTCACATGACAGCCCCCCTCCCAAACCATGCCCAAACCAGTAGTTTTTATCACTACCGGTTTGCCCGAATCGGAGTGAACCGGTAGCATTTAACCCCTGCCACTGACAGTTGCCATTCAAACTAACTGAGCTTGAGATGATTTGCAAGGTAGAATAGTAAAAAAATGCACAAAGCCAGATGTGCAAAGTTTGTTGTGTCATACCCAAAAAGACTCAAATATATATATACTGTATAAATATATATATTTATATAAATATATAAATGTATAAAACATATATAAATGTATGTCTGTGTGAAAAGTGGTATATAGTGAAGAAATCCAGGGAGTGGATTAGCTACAATCATTTGGAGGTACAACCCCCTTCACTACTTTAAGACAAGAGAATTAAAACATGACCCATGTCTGCCTAGTATTTATCCTAACTAGCAGCGGCAGAGGAAGTTTTAAATATGTTCTGGAACTCATCCTTTCATTCTCCACAGTTCCTATTTAGATTGTTCTACAATGGTGCTTTTCAATTTGACAATTTTAAAATGTGTCAAATTCAGCTACGAGAATTCCCCTGTCAGCATGCTGTTGGGTTCTAAGAACTGAAATCTGCACATCTTAAACTTGCCAAATTTGGAAAACGCTGATCTAGAACACAATTACATGGCATAAAAATAAAATTAATTACTTAATTTAATGATTGATTGATTGAATGAATGAATGAATGAATAAATAAATAAAATAGGTAAATAAATAACATACCCTTTTTCTTTCTGCCCTTCTTGAGGACAGCAAAGTGCTGTGATGGTTATTATAGTTGTGGAAGACTCAGACCATTTCAACCACTAAGCATTTTGTACTTCTTCCCCATTACCAACATTGGCTTCCTTCTATTCTTTATTTTTTTATTTTTACAAATTTTATTATTTATTTATTTGATTTTTATTTCACCTTTATTATTTTACAACACTTTTATTATTTTATAATCCAAGGCAACAAACAACATAATACTCCTTCCTCCTCCTATTTTCTTAACAACAACCACCATACAAGATTGAGAGAGGTGACTGACCCAAAGTCATTCAGCTGGCTTTCATGCTTAAAACAGAACTAGAATTCACAGATATTTTAGCCTGGTGCCTTAAATGACTCTTTTTAGGAATAGGTCATTTTTTACAAAATAATTCAGGACTACAATATTTATCATTATTTGAACAAGATATTGTTCCATCTGCTATATCATATCACAGTCTCCTGTTTAAAGCGAAAAGTCTGCAAAATGTCTATATAATTATATACAAATAAGAAGAAAAATAGATTACTCGGTGACAATAGAATGCCTGGCTGTTATTTCAATTTAATATATTACAATTAACTGAACTGAGATCCAGAATTGATGTACTCTAAACAATACAGTTAATATAGTTTCTTACATAATTATCTTGAGAATTAAAAACATTATAATGCCTGGTTTTAATTAAAACTTTTGGAAAAGAACATCTATAATTTGACAATAACAATGATTACTTTTAATAAGTATATAGATTTGACCTAGACTAAGTCTGAAGGGGATTAGAAGCTGAGGGTTCAATAAAAGTAGAGTGGAAAATGACAGGATAGAGGCACAATCACTTGAGAGATCAAAAACTATTTATATATCAGAGAGGCAGTTAATATTTAATTTCAGTGCAGCAGAGGTCAGTCTCTGGGTAGATATCCATGGGCATCCCTCAAATCTCCTTGTTTTCTATTTTTGATTCACAAAATTTCAACACTGAAAACTGATGGTTAAACATTGTGATCATTGAAGTATTTCATAGTTTTTCTGATCAGTGAATAAACATTTGAAAAGGTGGATAAATTTCTAGGTTTAATTTATCTAGTTACTCTCTCTCTACCTCCCCTCTCCCACCTTCTCTCTCTCACACACACACAGTCACTCACAAACATAACTCATAGATAGATAGATATAGATATAGAGAGATAGATAGATAAATAGATAGAGATAGAGATAGAGATAGAGATAGAGAAAAAGATAGAGATAGAGATAGAGATAGATATATTTATTCATAGATTTTCACGGGTACAGGTATGCAAGTCTTGGTGTTTTCGGGTCTTTTCCCGTGTAAGATTGAGAGTATCTTGGCGACGTTTCAACGAGGTCTTTGCTCACACAAATACCAGCCTGAAGATGACAAGTGGGACCTCGTCCAAATGTTGCCAATATACCTCATCTTTTACTACCATATATTGCCTAGTAAACATAGTAAATGTATTATAAATAAAGGATCAATGTAAACATTATCTCTATAATTTTGTTATTTTAATTTGTGAAATGGGATGGTAACTGTTAGATTTATGTCATTTTAAATCTGTTTAGTTTTTTTTAATAAAGGATATCTAATCAGTTATCATTGAGCATGGGGCCAGCGGTCAGGAATGGGTTAATGCTCGTCTGATCCCAATAGACCGGGTCTGCTAGCTGAGAAGCTCCTCCTCTTCCTCCTACTTCCCAGCTTTCAGATTCGGTCTAATTGAGACCAGACGCCTTTTTGCTGAGCTCTTAGTCTCCTAGCTGTGGTTCTGACTCATTGAGAAATTTATCCAGATAGCTCCCTTGGTTATCGGTTGAGCTCCCAGCGTGAAGGGTCTAGTATCCGAGCCCGCTGAAGGCCGCTAGTTGGCATTAGGGGTTGGGGGCTCCCAACTCCTAGTTGAGCCTCCCCTCATTGAACAGCATGAAGGGCTCATGCCTGATACTGATGGATTTGCTGGATCTCGTTGGGAGCCTCCCAGTTGCTGCTGCAGGCTCCTTATCCCAGCCAGACGCCTCTGCCGCTAGTCCTGCCAGCACTCTTCAGCCGAAGAGCTGGGCATTTAGATGAGCCTCCCAACATTGCTGTAAGCAGCTCTGGGCCATTTGAGCAGGTCGGCTTTGTGCCAACTGCCATTCTGAGCCACGTGGATCGGCGGCCCCGACTCACATCGGCAGACTGAGGAGTGACTTCTCCAGGGCTACACTACTCGCCCCACGGCGTTTCTGGAGGCAGAAGAGCCGGAAAAGGCTCAATCAATGGCCAGCGCTTCGGCCCAGACATTGGTATCGTATAATCCGTTGGGGGATACTTTGAGTGGCTTTCCTGTGGGTTGCTTCTCCCAACCCGATGATTTCTGCCTCCAGGCCTTGCCAGAGCATCCCGGTGGCCATTTTGGTTTTGGCCTCATGTTCCTTGGAGGCCTAGTACCTTTTGCCTCACCTTCAAGATGGCTGCCGCCAGTTCTTCCAAGGTGACCAAGCATGCCCTTAGAGAGGACGAGCAACCTGGCACCTCCCAGGCTGCTCCATCAAAGAGGAGCAAGAAGTCCAGCTTCTCATCTAAGTCTTCTAAGGCCAGCTCGGCTAAGGCCAAGGAGGAGCTTAGGCTCCATCAGGCCATTGAACAGTTTATCCAAAAGGCCCTTAGGGAGGCCTCAGTTAGGGATCAGGAGCACCCATCTTAGCTCCCTACTCCTATCACATCCAATGTTTCGGGGGGGGGGCTCAGGCCCCATGTATATCCACCCCAGGTTTGTCCCTGGATGGGGGATCATCCCTTGCCTGGCCAGGAAGGGATCAACGAGGGCCTATTTGGCCTTCAGCCAGAGCCATCCCCCCTCAGGCCTCTACCCCAATCCCAGACACCTGCCCTTCCAGCTCCTCATCCAGTAATTCAGGCTTCTCAGGGATCAGGGCCTGTCAAGCCGGGGCCTATAGTTTCCCCTGAGCTGGCCTTATTTATTCAGCAGGCTATCCAAAACGGCATCTCAGATGAATTTCATTGCAGAACCTTCTCCTGGTGTCAGAATCACCATCCCAAATAGATGTGGAGGGATCCTGCTTGTCCTCTGAGCCAGCTCAGGCCCAGGCTTGTGCCCCTTCGGTTGCAGCTTCAGGTCAGGACTCCTTGGAGGGGGAAGAGTTGAAGCCTGTTCCGCCAGGGCCCCAAACCGGGTGATGATACCTTCACCTCTTTTCCCTTATTTGAGGAACCCATTTTTGAGGCTGAGGAGATTCCGGGGCCCAGGTTTTTAAGAATGTATTACAAAGGCAGAGGGCTTTCCCAGCCTCGGGGCCCAGTCCTAATGTATTAGACAGGCGCCTCTATAACCTGGCTCCTGATATCTCAACTTTGCTCCATGTGCCTACCATGGACTCCCAGTAGTCGCCTTGTCTGCCCCTTCTAATTTGACGGGCCCTCTGGAGGAAAGCCTCTGCCCAGAGGACAAACGCCTGGAGCACTCGCTCATTAAGCCCCACTAGGCTACTGCCTGGTCAGTTAAGTCAGCCATGGCCATGTCCTTCTTTGGTTTCATCCTCTGGTTAAGACAGCTTCAGGACTGCCTGCCAGTGTCTGACACCCATTCCTACCAGGACATTAATAAAGTGTTGGCAGCCTTGGAATATTCCGTGGACGCTACTTTGAACTCCTCAAGGTTCGCCACCAAGTCCATAGGTTCCACCGTACTGCCTGTCAGTTGCTTTGGCTCTGACAGTGGCAGGCCGACTCTAAATCCAAGTGGCATTTGGCCACCTCCCAGTTCAAGGTACCTAAGCTATTTGAGGCCCAATTGGAACCACTTCTGGTGGAATCTAGGGATAAGTGCCAGATCTTGGCTAGCATGTCCCGCAGATCTGACCAACAACCATCGTCCTCCTTTTGTCCTTTTTGGGGTTCGGACGGCGGCTACTCAGGTAACAGGAACCAGAGATACTTTCCTTCCAGGCAACCTCTCCTGCAGGATTGGCAGGGAACACCTTCTCAGTGGGGCCAGTTCAAGTGCCCCTTTCATGGGCGTGGCTGCCCTTTCCCCAGAACCCGCTGACTGCACATCCTCCGCTCCCATTGGGGACTGCCTGGCTCTTTTTGCCGGCCAATGGGAGGTGACATCTTTGGACGCTTGGGTCAGGGAAATGGTCAGGTTGGGCCTCTCCCTGGAGTTCCTCTCCACCACCCTCCGGAGTGATTTCTCCAATGCCCCCTTTCGCGGGATCGGTTGGCGAGACTCCTGGTGACATTGGCAATTCAACATCTTCTTATAATTCGGGCCATAGAGCCGGTGCCTCAGGAGCAGCAGGGACAAGGTTTTTTTTCTGTTTTGTGTCATTTTGAAACCCGGGGGGGGGGGGGGGGATGGAAAGCAATTCTCGATTTCAAGTCCATGAACTGTCGGGTAGTTTACTGTCGGTTCAAGATGCAGTCCCTCCAGTCCATCTTGGAGGGTATTTGGGTCGGGGATTAACTCTCGTCAATAGACCTGATGGAGGCTTATCTCCACATCCCCATCCATCCGGCCTACCGCAAATACCTCAAGTTTTGCCATGCCAGTTTCCACTACCAGTACCGAGCTCTCCCATTCGGCCTCTGTTCAGCTCCCCGAGTGTTCACCAAATTGATGGCCAAGCTGGCGGGCCACCTTCAGTTGCTTCCTATTTGAATTCAATTTTACTTGGATGACCTTCTGGTCCAATCCCCATCAGAGCAGCTAGCGCATCGGGACCTGGAGACCACTCTCTGGGTCTTGACGGCCCACGGGTTTTCCGTCAATATGGCCAAGAGCCACCTGGTACCAGCAACTCGCATACAGCACCTGGGGGCCATCATCGACACGCTGGAGTACAAAGTCTATCTTTCCGAGAACCGCCTGTCCAGCCTGTGGTCCCTGGTCAAGGCAGGCCTTCTCCCTGGCATCCCTGTCCAAGCTCCTTGGAAAGATGGTCTCTTGTATTGGCATAGTTCCTTGGGCCCGCCTCTACTGCAGGCCTCTCTAGTGACATCTACTCCCCTTCCAATAGTGACACCTGGGGTCCTCCCTCCTCACAATTCAATTTCCACCACAGGTCCGACATTCCCTCCATTGGTGAATCTCTACAGTGGTCCTCAAAGGGAGGGACTTCAGGGACCATCAATGCCTAGTCCTGATGATGGATGCCAGCCTCCAAGGATGAGGGGCTCATCTTGACTCGGCCATGGCTCAGAGCCATTGGACCAGGTCCGACCTGGTGCACAATATCAATTGGCTAGAGCTCCGGGCCATCCATCTAGCCCTCCGAGTGTTTCAGGACAAGGTTCAGGACAGAGTCATCCTAATCCGGTCAGACAACGTGGCCGCCAAGGCCCATGTAAACTGTCTGGGGGGGGGAACCCGCTCTCGCCACCTCATGGAGGAGGCCAAGAGCCTGGGAGCCTGGGCGGAGACTCATCTGAGGTCTCTACAGGTCTCGCACATATCAAGGGTGGCGAGTTCACAGGCTGACTGGCTCAGTTGAGCCATGGTGGACCAGGGGAAATGGAGCCTGGACCCGAGTTTATTTCAGGAGATCACCATTCGCCTTGGGGTTCCGGTGGTTGATCTCTTTGCCACCTGGGCCAGTTGTCAGATGGAGCAGTTCTTCTCGAGGTTCCCGGAGCCAGGGGTGGAGGCCGTGGACGCTTTACATAGCAACTGGCCTCCCGGCCTTCTCTATGCCTTCCCCCCTTCCCTCGGTCGCCAAGATCATCTGGAAGATGATAGCAGAATGGGCGGACCTCCTCCTGATCACCCCCCCTGGCCTCACCACCCCTGGTTTGCGGACTTGCACAGCTTGTCAGTCCACCATACATGGCACCTTCCTTGCCACAAGGGAATTCTCCAACAGGGATCTCTGTTGCACCCAGATCCAGGCTGGCTGCAACTGACTGCCTAGAGGTTGAGCGGAGCATGCTGAAGGCAACCAGGCTGTCATTGTGGGTCATCACCACCATCCTGGCAGCCCGCTGTCCTTCCACAACCCACATCTATGACTCTACCTGGAAGTCCTTCGCTGGTTGGTGCACCAGGCAGTCCATCATTCCCATACTGGCTTCCACTGAGCAAGTGTTGGACTTCCTTCAGGATGGCTTTGAATCAGGTTTGGCCCCGAACACTCTTTGCAGGCAAGTAGCTGCTCTTTCATCAATTCTCTTTTGTGGTGCTTGGGGTTCCCTGTCTAGCCATACCCTGATACATCAGTTCCTTCAGGGGGCCACCAACCTATGCCCTCCTTCGGTCCATAGGTACCCCATGTGGGATTTGCCCCGGGTCCTCGACGCCTTAACCGGAGGACCCTTTGAGCCCCTGAGGGAAGTTGGGTTACGGTTCTTCTCATACAAGGTGGCCTTTTTACTTGCCATCACATTGGCCAGATGCATATCGGGATTGGCTGCCCTTTCTATTAGGGCTGACCTCTGTGTCTTCATTCTGATAGGGTTGTCCTCAGGTTGGACCCTACCTTCCTCCCCAAGCTCAAGACCCCATTTCACCGGGCGCAGGAGCTGGTGCTCCCTAACTTCTGCCCTTCTTCCCATCCCCGAGAACAGGCCTGACATAACTTAGATGTTAGGAGGCCCTCTGGATCTACCTCCGTAGGATCTCCTTTCTGAGACGGACTGAGTCCCTCTTCGTTTCGTTCCAGCCCGCTATGCTTGGGCAGAAGGTATCCTCGGCGACGTTGGGGCATTGGCTTTGGGCGACTATCGCTAAGACTTATGAGGCACAAGCCTTGCCAGCCTCAGACCATATCATGGCCCACTCCACTCGGAGTGCTTCCATATCGGCCGCTTGGGCTACCCAGGCTTCCTTGGAAGAGGTTTGCAGGGCTGCTGCATGGGCTTCACCTACCCCATTGATCTGCCTTTATAGGCTTGATAGCTTCGCCTCGGCGGACGTGGCCTTCAGCCACTGGGTGCTGCAACAGGTCCATAGGGGGTTGTCCTCACTGGCCCAGGCGGGTCCCTCCCTAGAGGACCTCTGCTTTGGCATGTCCTGTTCCTGAACGCTGGCCCCACACTCAATGAGAAAGGGCATTGTCTTACCAGAACGCCCATTCTGATTGCGGTGGGGCCAGCGGTCAGCCCCACCCTGTTGTTCGCTGTGGCTGGTTCGGTTGGTGGTACTTTGCCTTTTCTTTCAGCTCAGCGTGTTGTCTGCTGCATCCTTCCTTGTCAGAAAGCTGGGAAGTAGGAGGAAGAGGAGGAGGTTCTCAGCTAGCAGACCCAGTCTATTGGAATCAGGCGAGCATTAACCCATTCCTGACCGCTGGCCCCACTGCAATCAGAACAGGCATTCAGGTAAGATAACACCCTTTTTGGTTATTCTTCACAAAAGAGAAAACAGAATTTACTCTATATCCTGTGCAACATTTGCTATTGATTTCTCAAGGACAGCTACACCAAGAGACCTACAATAGTTAATATGTTCAGGTTTTGAGGAAAAAGTTTATTTCCATCTACAATACTTTGAATTAAAACTATAATAATCCTAATGGGATCTCCTGACTCATGTGAAGTGTTCACTTACAATGTGATCTTCAAGCTTGTGTATTTATAAAGATTACTAGTGGTAAGATTTTTCTGTAATATGGGGGCATGACAAAAATGTCCAGAAATTTTAATTGTTCAATCTAACCTTTTGAGAACACAAAACCCTGCAACAGTTTAACTAAACTCTTTTGCAGTACACAGAGGTTTAAACAAATATATGCAGATAGGTCTGATAGATACACATCTTTATGTTATTCAGATTTTCCATGGGATGATTTGCCAAGATTCTTTCTAGTCCAACTTCTCATTTGGTTATGATATATACAAAGAGACATTGCTTATACTGAGTTTCATGGAACATTAATTTAAAATGTTAGATGATTCTTGTTCAACATTGTGGCCACTAGTCTATATAGAGATAAATCTTAAGTCAGCCTTGACTTGTGTTTCAATCTTTGTGTCTACATGGGCACATCCATATAGTTTTCTAGGCAACAGCTAGAATTAGTTTGTCAGGAATCTCTCTCTCTCTCTCTCTCTTTCTCTCTCTCTCTCTCTCCCCTCCCTCCCTCTTTCCCTCTCTCCCTCCCTCCGTCTCTCTCTCTCTCACTCACTCTCTCTGTCCCCCAACTCTCTCTCCCACTCTCCCCTTCCTCCTCTTCTCTCTCCCCCTCCCCCTCTTCCAATAGTGTTGATGAGGTCAATAGAACACAGCCTGCACTCAAAAGTTCTCCTATTTGAGCATGGTTGGACTGGAAGACCTCCAAAGTTCTGTCCAGCTCTGTTATTCTGTTTTCTGTTATTGGAACAAGAGCTAGAAAAATCATCTCTTTTCCCTAAAACAAAGTGGCTTCACAGGATGAAGAAAGAGGTGCAGGATTCTAAAATTCCTTCCGGGTAGCAGACAAATATGGCAGCTCCATATTGATCGCCGAGGACGAGGGGGCGATGTTAGGCTCTTTCGGATGTGTTGGGGGACCAACTGACCATCTTGCAACCCCCACCCAGCAAGCTGAAGTGTAGCCGGCTCGAATCGAGCCGCAGATGGAGCCAGAAGATCATTAAGCCGCCGTGGAGGTTGTTAGGGATGTGTGGCAAGTGGCAGGCAGTGGCGAGCGCTAAGACCGGGGCCTGGCTGTCACGAGCCAAATGGCTGCTAAGCTAACGCGGTTGAAGCAACGATCAGAAATGTGGCTATGGCGGTGGCAGCGGCAGCGGAGACTGCGGCGATGGTGCCTGGGCTGCAGAAAATCTAATCTGCTGCAGGCTGGGCGCCGTGGGCGGCGAAGCAGGGCCGGTTGCCATGGCTACAGGGGCAGAGCTGGCTGCCATGACACTCACAACAATGATGACGACAACAATAACAACAGCAACATCGGGAGACTAGGCTGTCCTTTTCGTGATGATAGAGAGAGCTTTGCTGCAAACGACTACTTCCCCCTCATTATAATAGGAAGGGGGCCTGGACAACTCCCCCTTAAATATTAAAGGAGAGGTTTCAACATAATTACCTGAATGGCCCTGTCTAAAAGAGCATGATGGTGATGGGGGCTGAAAAATGAGGACATAATTCTTTTGATCTTCCCCTCAACCATTTCTCC
>WNWU01006200.1:0-15795 GCA_012654045.1 Ptyas mucosa | reverse complement strand
GCTGGGAGTTTTGAATTCAAGAAGGGAAAGCTCGGCCTTCCAACAATCCTTAAAGGGACAGGCTTCTTTTTTTTCTTCCAACCATAATAAGGGAGGGGCAGGGGCATTTTTGTCTATGCTGATTTTACCAAACCCCTATATGCAAAATTAATTGAATCTTAACCTTGGAGTTTGAAATGGGAGGAACACGAAAAAGGAAGCCTTGAAAATTTGGAACAAGCTTTAACCAAAGCTCCTGTATTAAGTTTGCCAAATTTGGAACAGCCATTCCATCTCTTTGTAAATACAGAGAATGGAATCACATAAGGGGCATTGGCTCAGTATTGGGCAGGACAAAAGAAATCTGTGGCATTCCTGTCAAATACTGGTCCAAGAAAGTAGGAAATTGACCTTTGGGGGAGCCCTTATTGTGAGCACCCCATCTAAAATATGAAACAATTTTAATGCAGCAGACAAACTTGATTTTAACTACTGATCACAATATGAATCCAGTACAGTTCTTAGCCAATACCAGATCAATGGATCAGTATGGATTAGAACATTATTGTGCTGAAGTAATTGATTTACAAACAAAAATAAGACCTGATTTTGAGGAACACTCCCTGGAGAAAGGAGAAGCAATTTTTTATGCTATTATAAATGGACACACTAAAGAGATCCTGGAAGCAAGGGGTTTGCCTTGAAATTGGTCTGCTCAAACCTGTGAAGTGTATGCACTAACTCAAGCTTTATGTATCTTTAAAAAAAAAGATGAAAAATAAAAAACATATTTTTGAACAGGCTAATAGATCATTGAAAGCAATTATTACCAAACTGTGCTTAGAAGCCCACTTGCCATGGCTTCAAGTTTTTTTTTTCCCTATGGCCTTGTACATTTTTAGAACTGCCTCATGAACTAAATACCAGCTGTCTCCTTTTGAACGTCTGTATGGTAGGCCTCCTGCCTTGTGTAAACACCACTTTCAAGGCTGGCCAGGTCTAGTTCAAAGAGGGGGGAGTGGAAGCAAGGAGATTACTTTTGCAGTTACAACAGCACAACAATCATGTCAACCAACTGAGGCGTTATATGCAAGAATGTAGACCCCTCCTATTACAACTGCAGGTCACGATTACAAATCAGTTAAGACCTTAGAAGGAAAATCCTGTGTCCACTGGACAAGGTTTAAACCCGCAGATCAGGGTGATCCTGTCACCTACCAAGGGACAAAAACTGACAAGCCATTGGTGCTAAAATTCAAGAAAAATACACCCTGCTGAGTCCAACCGGCAACGGACTCTCAACACACAGTGGTGATCTGGTGGCCTTGCTGAACCACCCCAGAAGCTGGTTCCCAGCACACGGCCGAAGCTCGGAACGAAGGCAGACAACATTCCATGATAGTAATTTGTAGTGTAAAACCCATTAACAGTGGTAGAATCCAGTGAGCAATTATTAAAAACACTCATGTTTGAGGAAGATTGGGTGTGGGGACTCTGGGCAGCTACTATCCTAGCTCTACTATTGGTATTGTATTATATATAAGGACCATTTCTGTGGGAAACCTAGGACTGAGGTTGATACTGCTCTTTCCCAAGTTACACATATCCCTAACCCTCTTCCTGACATGGTGAGTTTGTAAAATAAGAGTGTTATGATATTAAGGCCCTGTGTGTATGTGTGTGTGGAAAGGAAGTGATTATGTTTTTCTTACACATGACTGGTCAACATGCATCAGTATAATCAACTCTTGCAACCCATATGAGAACTGAGACAACACACACACACACAAAATACTTATTTGGAGGCAGCTAAACCCACCACAAACTCCCCATTTGCAGCATCTGCTCCAGATGGAAAGCAAGAGATGGAGATTCAAATCATTCTCTTCTCTAGGAACATGATTTCATTATGTTTTTTATGGCTTTGGATGTTTTTAAGCAAAGGGTCTACTAAGTAATAATATCTTGAACAGTAGTTCCCAATGTTGTGTCAGTGTCCAAGAAATCCCCCTTGTCCCTGCGGAAGGATTTGAAGATGTCAAGAATCCCAAGGAACCTAGCAGCATCAGGACACTGAATAGGGACACTTTGGGTCAAGTCCACTCCCGCCAACAACGTGGAATCAAAAGGTGGAGTGGGTACCTTAATCCTAAACCAACTCCTAGACCTGGGGTCAAGAGTGTGACAATCTTGGTAAAGGGGGGAATAGAACAAAGAGAGAACGGACCCCTGCAACAATTAAAGAAAGGGAACTACATGTCAAGGATACTGGAATTAGGTCAAAGTCTCGTTAATCAGTCTGATTCTGCCTTGGGTCAAAACTGCTGGTTGTGTTTGTCTGCTAGTCCTTCATCTGTCTCTTACTGTATACTCTCATATATGGGTCAACACTGAGAAACACACTTTCAAGCAGCATCTCTCCATCGTTTAGATCTGGTAGGTTTATCTCTATTAATTCAAAGTCACTCTTCTTAGGAAGCCCTTCAAAATGCTTCTTTAGAATCCAAGCCTTTGCCCTCACCATTGTCCACAACCTGCATTTTATCATGCTGTTCCAGTTGAGCAAGATCTCTGGGAAAGGACAAAAGCTACTCTAGTCCTTAAAAGGGATATTAAAAACAAAGCAGCAACATCAAAGGCAAGGAGATTTTTATAACCCATTCAAAAGACTGGGAATAAGCCACCTTCCAATAGTTGGCCCTACAGCCACCGGTGTAGAAAATACCCTCTCTGTGTGTAAAGAGACATCAGACATCTGGTAGGCCTGTAGGATCCCTAACAGAAGAACAATGTCCATCAGAAGTGTACTTTGGTCCTAGAATGAATCTTAAGGATGTAAAACTAACCAAAGATCTTTTTCCTTCTACACACCACTTATTTCACCATAAGGTCACTTTCTCACTACCACCAACTGCCATCATCACAAGATGGGGAGGAGGGAAGGGGTCCTGGAATGTATCCAAGGAAAGGTGTCTATTCCAGCCCCCTCGCTTCCCTATCTGGCTCTCCATTAGGTCCAGCACAGGTTTATGTATCTTCTTTCTCCCTGGGAATACTACCTCCCGGTATCTTTTGAAGGCCCAATCCTCAGAAAAGAACCATTGGACCCATGCTTTCTCCATGAACACAGGCGTGTGGGTAAGGGAAAAAGGAGTATTCTTCTTATGCAGGAAGGATGCGTATTTATGTTTGCCAAAAAATTGGACAGGAATATGCACACTAGTACACCTTTTCCCTAAAATAGGTGTTGTCAGTGGAATCAGTGTGCCTTAGACCTCCTAACCACAGAGGGAGATGTGTGTGTATTTTTGGGAGAAGACTGTTGTTTCTATATGAATAAATCAGGTGTGGTCAGAGAAGTTGCCAAGGAATTGCAGGATAGGGCATCCAAAATAGGTCAGAGGTTACAAACAACTGACATGTGGTTTTCTTGGGTGCCTGGATCCGGATGGATTAAATAAATGTTATTCTTGTTGATATGTGCTGTGGCAGGCCTAGCTTTTATTCCTTGTGCAATCCCGGTGCTGAAACAGCTATCTATCAGAGCAATGAAAAGGATACCGACTGAAAAGGAATTAGTTGTGACAGAGCATTTTCTGGAAGATAGAAACTCTGAAAAAGACACATATGTAGAAATGGAGTCTGGGAAAGAATGGAGAGAGTACCTCCAAGATTAGGGAATGAAGATCAAGAAATACCTATCCCTTGCCTAGATTAGTCATATTGTACTAGATATTATATGAAAGTTTCTGTATTGAAAAAACTTTCAGAGGGAGGAATAATGTAAATAATGCGGGTTCAGCTAGATGACCACTGAAGGACCCTCTTTATTCACAGTATTGTAAGAAAGAAAATGTGCTTGTTTGAGAGAAACGTGTTTGCTGGAGATTATATTAAAGTCAGTTAAACCCCATTATTGGTAATATATCTTCTGATGAGGCCTAGCTGTCACGGAAAGACAGCCATATAGAGAATGTCTGAAAAGGCTCACTGTCATCCACACAAAGACACGTATGGGGCAAAGAGTTAATTATTGCCTAAGGACAGCAGTAAAAACTCCATTAGTACTTACAGAACTTAGGAAAGTGGTCTAGCTGAAAATAATCTTATAAACTAGAAGCTAATGGTTTAGTAATGAGGAAGTGTCCATTATTTTATAATAAATGTATGTTAGCCATATATGGAATAAATGTATGAGCTCATTTATTTTGTATCAAGTGTAATTTTACCATATATGGAAAATGTATTAGATCACCAACTCCTTTGTCTTGAAAACATATATAAACAGTTGTGTCAAAGCTCTTGGTTGTTCAGACTTTCAGGTATGAATCTGCTCTGAACCTTGCGCAAATAAACTGGCTCTGGTTGACCCGGAATGTTGTTTGGTTCCATCATTCCATAACACTATTCTATTAGCACAAGGTATAAGTGCGGCTACAACAATTACAATAAAATAAAAATAACATGGCAAAAAATATTAGTTTTACCTCCCCACCACTTTACTTGGAGGGAATTTCACTCTATCATTCCTTCTATGTTTTAAAGTCTCAGAAACTAGTTCAAGAAATCCTGTGTTGAACATCACCTGCTTGAAATTGTTGGGCCATACAATGGTATCTTCAGAGATGGTGGATACTTTTCCAGGGGAACCCACTTGTCCAACTTTTACTCTCTGGAAGGATTGATTGGGAAATGTGACCCAATTTATAAGATCAAATCCAGCTATTAATTCCCCATGTGAACTAAAGGTGAAGGTTTCTCCAACACTATTGTTAAATGAGTTGCTTTTCAAATAGTGGTGAAGCTAAATTGGAATGGAAGAAAAATAAGGACAAGAATTCCAGGAATAACTATTCAAAAATACTTTTTAGAGTTATATTATTGTATATGACTACAATTTAAATATTTTTAACCTATTATGATGGACATTTGTTCTCTTACTCTTTGGATTTCTCCTTCCCTTCTGATGTGCTTTGAGGTGTGTAAGGAGTAAAATAAAATGCTTTCTATTTCATTAGCTCTATTAAATGGCTCTAAGAAACTGTACCTATTAACAGAGATATAAATAAAGAGATGAGAATTCAATGCACTCCTAGGGAAAGATTTACCCTTCTCAAAATAGTGAACTGAATCAGCTCAAGGGACAATCCCTATTGATGCATCTAAAATAAGATTAATATGTCAGTCATGGATGTTGCCATGCCTTGGATCACTTCCAGCATGTTGCTGCATCTCTTGTAAGATTGCACTTGTTTTCCCTCTATGATTGTGAATCTATTTAAAGATACACTAAGGAGAAAAAATAATATTAGTTAGCATCTATTTTTGTCTGCTTTTGTTTGGTTTTGATGTACCCTTGCAATCTGCAAATTCCAGTAGAAAGATGTGAAATATCTGCTGCAGAAAGGAAGGAAGGAAGGAAGGAAGGAAGGAAGGAAGGAAGGAAGGAAGAAGAAAGAAAGAAAGAAAGAAGAAAAGAAAGAAAGAAAGAAAGAGAGAGGGGGGAGGGAGGGGGGGAGGGAGGGAGGGAGGGAGGAAGAAAGAAAGAAAAAAAGAAGAAAGAAAGATTGAAAGGAAGAAAGAAAGAAAGAAAGAAAAAGAAATGTTTGTCTATATGTGAGCCTTCTAGTCACTGGACTCCTGGTGACAAGTCCCTGAAGTTTTGTTGGTGGAAGTGGTTTCCCATTGCCTGGTTTCCAGGGCTAAGGAAGAATGCCTGGCCCAAGAGGCTGGCTTTGTACTGAAGCCAGAACTAGAATTAATGAAAGATGCATCAAGTCTTAGCTGAAGCCTCAAATCCATCATTCCATTTTAAAATCTGGATGATAAATAGATTTGGCATTAGCCATTGTAGTCTATAAGTTCTGTTAGAAGCTGAATGAAGCTCTTCCTGATTCTCTTGGATGTCTTGTGTCCTATGCTAACATATAATTTCCCCATCATCCTATCAAAGCTGGGAATTGGAAGAACTCTTTTATGGAGAATTGGTTCCTTTAATAATGAAGTGGAGGAAGTGTATGGACCAATTTTTGGAGTGCTCCAAGGTTATGTCATCTCATTTCTAGTCCTTAAAATTTATATGAAGCTCTAAGAAGATATTGTCTACCAGTGTGGAGAGCAATGTTATCAACACCCTGCGGATACCTGGCTTTACATTGTGATAGCAGCCTGGACAGTTATGATTCACCTAAACAGTATTACTAGGGCTGGAGAGGAATTGGGACTTCCAGCATTAGTATTCATAAGAAGTTACCTTCCATGGTTGTTGATTGAGAAGCTCCTTTCTTCCTCTTCTCTGGATTGCTCTTTTGTTCCCTTTCCAGGAATGCATGGCATGCAAGGCTTCTGCCACTGCATGAACAGCATTATAGAGGCTATAGCTGTGGCTGGTCATGCTCATTTCAAAAACAGAGCCAGGAAGGGTTTCTAACTTCTCTTCTCCAGTGCAGAGTCCTCCTGGCTTTGTTTCTAGATTGGAATGGGAGAAAGAGCACTGGAATGCCTCTTCCCAGAAGTCCCTGAAGAAACTATCTTCTTTTTCTGATGGAAGCTTTCTTAATTGAAGGAATTGATGGAGGGGGGCGTGGTTATGGTCGTGGTGGTGTGAGGACGTTTTCTCCACTTCGCAGGGCATTTTACGGAAGATAAATGTGGATTAAAGTGTTTGAAATGCACCGATAGGAGCCAGAATTTTATAAATTATATCGGAAGAGCTACTGACCCAGCAGATTGACTTTGGAATTGGTAGGTCACCCTGAAATACTCGAATTTTGAAGTTTTTCATAGCGTGGGAAAGTGGAAGGAGTGAGGGGTGACTAGATAGGCAGTTGCGAATGTGTATTCGGAGTAAATAGCTGCCTTTTGTTCTCATTATCATCGCGATCTGTGTTTGTTTTTGCTGTGGGGCAAAGGCACGGAATATCAAAGACTTGTGGAAAGGGTTTTTTTTTTTTGTTTTTTCGGAAGAATATGTGAATTTTAAGTTGATCTTTTGTTTGTGAAAGTGCCTGAGCCGAAGCGGCAAAACGCATTCCTGGGCAGTGCCTTCCAATGGATGTTAGGTTTTTTTTTTCTTAAGGAAATTACGCAAGCAGAATTGAGAGTTATAAACTTTTATTGTTGGCCCTTTTGAGTGCAATAATAAGCCGTCTCAGCTTCAATTGGGAATTGCTGTCTCTTAATCTTCATTAAAGACCCTCTTGGCAAAAGTGGATAATTAAAAACTTATTAAAATATGGCGACCCAACAATCTTTAGAAATGCAACAAGTTGCTGTGGCCTTAAATAAAATTGGTGAAAAGATATCAGAACTTTTAGATAGAATGGATAATATGACACTGGAAATTAAAACAATGAAGCAAGAAATGAATGAAAATTTTGCAAAGCAAACAGTAGAAATGACAATTATTAAAGATGAAATTGAGCAGATTCACGTACATGATGCAAAGATAGATCAGCAAATTGGAGAAATCTTTTTTAAAAATGAACAACAAGATAAAAAAAATTGTCTTTTGGAAGAAGAATCAAGGAAATATAATCTGGATATTCAAGGAGTTCAAGAAGAAAAAGTAGATAATCTGAAACAACGAGTTTTAAAATGGCTTAATGATCTTGATACACAAATCACATTTACAGCAACAGATCTGGCAAGCGTTTTTAGAATTGGATATAAAAGACAAAATGGCTCAAATAGAAATGTACTTGTCAGATTTGCAAATCTCAGTGACAAATTGGAAGTGATGGTGAAAGTGAGAGAGTTGGGTGAAGCTCTGAAATTTGAGGGGAAAATTATTCAAGTTTTTCCGGATATATCAAGAGAAGAAAGAGCGTGGAGATTCTTTTTGAAGCCAATTACAAAGGTTCTGAGAGACAATGGAATTAAATATAACTGGAGGCCACCACAGCAACTAAAATTGTTTTATAAAGGAAGAATGCAAACAATTACTTTGCAAACAGATGCAGTGTCATATTTACATGAACTTGGACTGATTGTAAAGTATGAGGATATAACAGAGATAAAAGATCAAATGCTTAAGATGGGTGAAACATATGTAAGAACATCAACACCAGAAGAAAAAGGGGCTGCTGGAGGACAAGACCCTAAAGGGTTAAAGCGGAAGGAAATCTCACCTGCGATGGTTGAACAAAAGAAAAGTCGTGATGATATAATGGGAGATGGAGTGGATAAGAAATTGAAGGATCTTGAAAAAGAATTGCAGGAAGCTGAGTGCGGGGAAAAGTTACCACCCTTTTCTCTGAGAGATGAACTTAAGTAGACTGCCCGAAAGAAGTGACCCGACCATTAGCACATCCCCTCTCCCCCACTCTCTTTATAGAGGCGGAAACCAATTGAGGATGTGGGGGACGAAGATTGTTTGTCATTTAATGTTTGTTGTGTCTTTTGTCTTTTTTTTTTTTCATTATTTTTTTTATACTGAATGTTGTTTGGAATGTGGGAGATTGGTGTTGGGATTTGGGCACAGAAAGGAAGAGGAGGGGAAAGGATTAAAAAAGGTACAGTTTAAATGGGTTTAATAAAAATAATGACATGGAATGTGAAGGGCACAGGGAACCAGATTAAGAGAAGACAATTGGAACTTAAAATTAAAAGAGATCTACCAGACATATTATTTTTGCAAGAAACCCATCAGAAATCTGAAGACTCAAATAAAATGTATATAAAGGGTATGCAAATTTATGAAAAATCTTTTGGAACTTCAAAAGCTAGAGGAGTTGCAACACAGATATCAGATAGGGTATATTTTGAAAAAAAAACAAGTAATTGTGGATGATGAAGGAAGATATGTAATAATTGTGGGAAATATTAATGAGGAAAAAGTGACACTGGTTAATTTATATCTACCGAATGAGAAACAAAAAGAATTTCTTGAAAAAATAACTAAAATTTTGGAAATTGAAAGTGTAGGGAAAGTAATTGTGGCTGGGGATTTTAATTTAATTAGAGATAAAATAGATAGCACCAACCCCACCCGTTGTGGAGGAGCAAATAAAATGGGGACTTTAAATAAGTGGATGCTTCGAAATGGCGTGGTGGATGTTTGGAGAGAAGTGAAAGGAACTGAAAGAGTGTACACTTTTTACTCTAAGATATATAATACATATTCAAGAATTGACTATATTTTGGTTTCTAAAGATTTGTTGAATAATGTGGATAAAATAGATGTAGGAATTTTTAAGGATTCTGATCATGCAGAAGTTACGATGGAAATAGATTTCAATTTTGAGAAAAAAGGAAGTTGTTGGAGATATGATGAAAAACTGTATAAAAATGAGGAGGATAAAAAATGGATATTTAAAAAATGGGAAGAATGTTGGAGACTGAATGATAATGGAGAGGTTAAATTTGAAATTGTTTGGGATGCGATGAAAGCAGTGTTTAGAGGGGAATGTATCAAGTTATCAAGCAGAAAATATAGAAATTATAAAAATAAAATCGAAAAAGATAAAAGCCAGATTAAGGAATTGTAGAATCAATTTTTGCTTACTAAGGAAAAGAAACTTTTGGAGGCTTTAAATTTGCTAAAAAATAAATTGATAGAAGAGGATATAGAATTGGTAAAAAAGAATATGAGATATCTAAACAGGAATTTCTTTGAATTCAGTAATAAAAACTCTAAGTTACTGGCAAGGATGGCGAAAAATAAAAGAGAGAAGAGAGAAATTGGAGCCTTGATAGATGATAAGGGTATAAGATGTTATAAAAAAATTAGAAAAATGCGAAGTGGTTAGGAACTTTTTTCAAAATTTATATTTGAAAAAATTAATTGATCGGGAAAAACTGAGAAGTTATTTAGAAAAACATGTTGTGAAAATTGACCAAACATATAAAGACTTGATGGAAGAAGATATAACACAAGATGAGATTAATGGAGTAATACAAAAAATAAAATTAGGGAAAGCTCCAGGTGAAGATGGATTACCTGCTGAGTTTTATAAAGATTTTAAGGAAATAATAATACCAAAATTGCAAAAATTATTTAATGGAATTTTACATGGTGGAGAAGTTCCGTTGTCATGGAATAGAACGGCGATATCCATAATCCCTAAACCAGATAAAGACTTAGAAAGGATTGAGTCCTATCGTCCCATCTCCTTAATTAACCAAGATGCAAAGATATTTACTGCTATTATAAGTAATAGTTTAAGTAGATTTATAGATAGATATATAAGTTATAACCAAGTAGGCTTTGTGAAGGGTAGATACATGAGTGATATTATTAGAAGAGTATTAAATATTATAGATGTTGCTGAATATAATGGTGATAAAATAGGTATAGTATCATTAGATATTTTTAAAGCTTTTGATTCTGTACAATGGGAAACTATTAAAACAATTGTTGAGGTATTAGGTTTTGGTAATAAGTTTATACATGTTATTTCAAAATTGTATCAACAAAGTAGTGCAAGAGTGAAGGTGAATGGAAGGTTGACAGAAGAGATAAGATTGGAAGTGGGTACGAGACAAGGATGTCCCTTGTCTCCAACATTATTTTTATTAGCTATGGAAATTTTGACTAAAATGATAGAAAAAGATGAAGAATTGGAAGGGTATAAGGGATATAAGATAAATCTCTTTGCGGATGATATTTTGATTATTTTGAAAGACATAGAGAAAGATTTGAAAAAGATACATAAGCATTTGAAAGAATTTGAGGAAATGACAGGTTTGAAAGTAAATTGGTCAAAATCTGAACTATTAATGGATAATAATGGTAATGAGCGGGAGAATATGCAAGAACAACTTGGGATAAGGATTAAAAATACATTGAAATATTTGGGCATAACACTTTCACTCAAAGTTAAAGAAATGAAAAAACTAAATTATGATGTGGTGATGAATGAAATTGAGAAAAAGATAGATAAATATAAAATGATAAAGTTATCTTGGTTTGGTAGAATTGCAATGTGTAAGATGATGTTGTTGCCAAAGTTCAATTTTTTATTTGAGATGTTACCATTAAATTTGACAGAGAAAGATATTGAAGGATATCAGAAGAAATTGGACAAATTTTGTAATGGTGGGAAAAGATCTAGATTAGTGAAGAAAACGTGGTATCAGAATCAAAAGGATGGTGGATTAGGAATCCCCAAACTACTCAATTATTATTGGGCCTATGCTATTCGGACTGTGGTAAAAATATTTAAAGGTGAAGATAGTCATTGGAGAGACTTAGAATTAAAAGATATCAAGAGATTCGGCTCAGCATGGTTTTTAGATAAAGCAAAATCAAAATGTATAATTAACAGCTATTGGTTAAAGGGACTGAGTAAAATTTGGAATAAATTTGTTAAAATTTTAATTCCAGATATAATTTTTTTGGGGAAGACAATTGAAAATTGGCCGATTAAAACTAATATAAGTCGTGACAAGGTAATTGAAGATGAAAATGTAGAAATTATAATAGATTGGTTAAAAACTTTAGAAAATGAAAGGAGGAAAAAAGAAATCATTGAAAAATTGGGTTTAGGTTGGTTTGAAAAAATACAGATAGAAAAATGGACTAAGAAAGTAAGGGATAATTGTTCGATAAGTAGAAGTAAAACTGAATTTGAACATTTAGTATTTCAAATTATGAAAGATGAAATTGGGCTAAAGGGATTCGTTAGTAAGATTTATAAGATTATAAATTTTGATGGAAAACCACAAAGGGTGATGAAGATGAATTGGGAAAAAGAACTTAATATTAAAATATCAGATTCAGATTGGAATGTGAATTGGAAGAGTAGAATTATGAAGACTTTATCTGTAAGGATTAAAGAACATAATTATAAGGTTGTTTGGAAATGGTATTTGACTCCATTAAGACTGTCACTGATGGATAACAAAATTAGTAAAAATTGTTGGAGATGTGATATGTGTCACTGCGTTCTTGTATTTCCCAGCTGAGCTGTCATTTTTGGTCTAATAGGCTTACTGTAGTTTTGCCAAGTTTTGTTATCAGTATTAAGTGCGCAAGCGTGCATTCCTTTCTAGCCTCCATTATCCTTCTTCTTACTCCTTTGTTCTCCTGCCAAGAGGTGAGGCAGGAACGCTGGCAAGATGTAGCCAATTAATTAGATAGTAAGAGTTATCTTTATTTTTTTTACTTTTACAATAAAATGAGTTTCTCTTAGAAAATCTTCGGGTTTTATTTTCTTAATGTATACTTTCGAGGAAAAGCCTTGGTCCAAACCTCTAAACCAGGGTGCGATTATCCCAGAGCCAGGATGGGATCAATCAACTCCCTGACACCTGGTAGCAGAGGATGGTTAAAAGTTATGGCTTTTTCCTTGTTTGTTACTTCTAATAAGACCTCTAGGCTAGTTAGTTAGGATGATTAATTTGTGACTGCGGACCGCTAATTAAATTATCTACTAACATGCCGAGGAAGAAAAAGAAAAAAAGGAAAAATGCAACCCAGAGATTTCTCCACAACTGATTTATACTCTTCTGACCACGAAGAGCAAACAGAAAGGAGGTTTTCAAACTTCCAACCAATTGCTTCAGCTACACGCCTGGAAAAAACCACAGGTGCTGAAACTGAAAAAATGCTTTCGGAAAGGCATCAAGGGAGAGATAACAGTACAGCCGCTTTTGAAGATGATGAACTACGACTGAGGTCAGTAGCCATTTCTTCTCAATATCCGTGCCCCCAATCTGTCCTCCCAGAAGCCCAAAGTTTTGAAATGCTTGGTGCAAGACCACAGTTTTCACAAACCGCAGAGCATTTTTCCTCCCACACAGAGAGAGAAAAGATTTGTTATTCTCCTCAAAGCCCCAAGCTTACTCAGCGTGAGTAAGATATCAAGTTCTATCAGGAGCATATCAAATATTATGAAAATCAGCTATCCCAGTTTAAGATGGATTTGCTCATGCTTGAGCAAGATAAGGGAGAGCCTCGTGACTTAAAAATCTCTAAAAGCGCCATTTTGGCTTCTTCTTCAGAGCCAAAGACACACCCCCTGGTGGATTCTGTGTCAGGCCAATTAAAACAGAGAGCAATGCACACGTCACATGAAATCCTCCCTGATCAAATTACAAGTGCCACATATATTTTCTTACAAACAAACAAGCAAACAAAAAATATGCCATAGGAGAGAGCACTTTGTCTACAAAGCATGCAGATGCATGCAGACATAAAGACAGAAAGGAATACAAAAAAGACTTCAAAAATAAAACAAACAAAGTATTTTGGATCAATACTCTGAAATATCTTTGGATCAAACTTTAGTGTTAATTCTCTGCCTTTAGTAAAATGCAAGCCAGATTCAGAAAATCTTTCAAAATCATTCCTTTTATATAGGTTTAATTAAACATTTTAAACCTCAAAAATTTGCAGAAAAAAAATAAAATCAAGATTGTATTCAGAGCAGAAAAGAAAATATATCTGCATAGCTTTTATATGCAGATGGAAAAGGAGCCGAAACAGTGAGAGGAAAAGCTGCATTTACAGATTACCCATTTCCCCCGCTGTACTCTCAGGAGAGAGAGAAAAAAATGTTTAAAAGAACACACAAGCCTCTCTTCCCCCCCCTCTTCTCTCCTCCAAAGGGAAGGGGGGTTTCCGTGTTTAAAAGAATGGGAATACAGGGAGAAAAAATGTTTAAACTACATAGAATCCTTTAAACAAAACAATCCTCTGCATTTATCTCTCTAACCGCATTCCACATGTGCAACACACAAGCCTTCACAAATCACAGTCCGGACATCTCACACACGCACATTCACATTTGTACTGCAATCAGACTGTTTCTAAAAACCAATTTCACATACAAAAATTTCATTCACTGCTTCCTTCATGAAAACCAATCATCTAAATATTTCAGGCTCTTTTCACAAGCCAATGCTGCATTTTCTAAATTGTTACCTACAGAAAGGAACTTTTCACAGAGATGCACGAGTCTGAACCTGAGCTACGAGAACTTTATTCTTTTTCCAATCATCCTTGTAAGGTCGTAGGAAAAGGAACTGTTTATGTTAAAGAGCTCGATACATTCATCCCTGATGTTTATTACATACCAACAGCAAATAGCAGTTTGCTTAGTCAGGCACACTTATCTAGAGCTTTAAAGTTCCAGGTTCACCACCTTGAGAAAGCAAGTTACATAGTTAAAAATGGAGATATTGTTGCTGAAACCATGTTGATTGGTGGTGTTTATTACTTAAAGCCAAAGCCTAAATCGCAAGCACAGGCAAGTATACAAACTCCAAAGAAGGAGAGCACAGGCCCAGAGAGAGATGCTCCAGAGAGAGATCCTGTTGCTACTCCAAAGGCTCCTAAAGCCAACAAAAAGAAAATTAGGAAACAGGTTGTTCAGAGCAAGCCTGAGGTTCCTCATAAAACTGTCAATGTTGAAAATTCACTAACTGATAAACCTTTGCATTACAGGTGTATCCACAGATGGCATAGAAGATTGGGGCATGCCAGTTTCCGTGTTCTTAGAAAAATGCCGGAATTCGCAAAAGGTTTGGATCTAAAGGGGTGTAAGGTGTTTTTGGATTGTGCTGTCTGCAAGAAAGCCAAATCCAAAGCAGCAGCCATTCCCAAACACGCTACACGCCTGTCAACACGCATTTTTGATTTGGTACACACTGACATAGTTGGTCCATTTCCGCCAACACTTGGTGGCAGGAAATATTTTCTAACAATTGTTGATAATTATTCCAGATATGGATATGTATATCCTATGAAAGAAAAATCTGAGACTTTTCAGATCTTTAAAGACTTTGCAGCCCTTGTTTCTACCCAACACCAAGTTCGCATCGCCAGAATCCAGAGTGATCGTGGTGCCGAATTCATGTCTCAGCGTTTCCAGGATTGGATGCGTAAGAATGGAATTATCCATCAAACTTCAGCTTCTTACACACCGGCCCATAACGGGGTCGTAGAACGACGACAGGGGGTCCTGCAAACCATGATGCATTGTCTTCTAGAAGACGCCAACCTTAGTATGCCATACTGGGGTGAAGCTATCAAATATGCAAATTACATTGTCAACCATACTTGGAGCAGTGTAATAAATCAGACTCCTTTCTTCATGATGTATGGTTACAAGCCCGATCTCAAAAACCTCCATATTTTTGGTTCATACGCTATGGTGAACATTCCCTTAGCTCAAAGAAGAAAAGGAGGTCCAGTAGCAAAGAGACTGAGATTTATGGGTATTGATGATAACTCAAAATGGAGCAAATTTATTGACTCTAAACATGTAATTGTGATTTCCCAATCTGCTAATTTTGAGGAAGATGTTGACTGGTCCAGGATTCATTCCAATGATCCTGGAGTTTATTTTCCTAGAGATGATGTTGTTGATGCCACGCAGCCTGATGACCAAGATTCACAGGCAAATGTTCCATCCACCAGTCCTTCTCCACCCGATGTTCCGTCTTCGCGAGCCGTGGATGCTGATGCTAGCGACGAATGTGAGGACGAGGACGAAGCAAAAGAAGAATGGACTGTTGTTCCGAGACGTTCCAAGAGGGCCACAAAAGGAATCCCTCCACAACGATTTTCATGGCAACTGACAAATGCACCCTTGCCTTTGATTTGCAATGTTACACTTCCACCTGATACGTTCACACAAATCAAGTATCTTCCTGATTCAGAGCAAGAGAAGTGGTATGATGCAATGCAGGTTGAAATGGACAGTCTAAAGAAACTTAAGGTATTTACACCTGCAAAACCTCCAGCAAACAAAAGAATCATTGGCACTCGATGGGTCTACAGAATCAAAAAGAAGCCAAATGGTGAGTCATTGTACAAGACCAGACTTGTAGCTCAGGGTTTCGCTCAACATTATCCTGAGGACTACACAA
>WNWU01006199.1:0-11476 GCA_012654045.1 Ptyas mucosa | reverse complement strand
TTAATTTAATTTAATTTAATTTAATTTAATTTAATTTAATTTAATTTAATTTAATTTAATTAATTTAATTTATTTCGAACTTATATACTGCCCTTCTCCCGGAGGACTCAGGGCGGTGTACAGCCAGAATTAAAAAACATAGAATACAAACATTAAAAACAATTAAAAGATGTATATCAGTTTGGCCCCATAATTTAAAAAGTGACAAACCAATTAAAAACATTTAAAAAATTTTTAAGCCAGCCTGGCTTGCTGGAAAAGGAAGGTTTTAAGGGCACGGCGGAAGGCACCGAGGTCTTGGATTCTCCTTATCGCTGGGGGCAGCTGATTCCAGAGGGTAGGTGCCCCCACAGAGAAGGCTCTCCCCCTGGGGGTCACCAGCCTACATTGTTTGGCTGATGGCACCCCGAGGAAGCCCTCTCTGTGGGAGTGCACGGGTCAATGGGAGGTCATCGGTAGCAGCAGGCAGTCTCAAAGATAGCTAGGCCCTATGCCATGGAGCGCTTTAAAGGTGATAACCAAAATCTTGAAGTGCATCCGGAAGACCACTGGGAGGCAGTGCAGCTCACGCAGGAGCGGTGTTATGTGGGAGCCCCATGTAGAGAGCATTACAGTAGTCTAGGCGAGAGGTGACGAGGGCATGAGTGACTGTGCACATGGAATCCCGATCAAGAAAGGGCCGCAACTGACAAACCTGACAAAAGGTCCCCCTGGTTACAGCCGTCAGATGTTCCTCCAAGGACAGCTGCATATCCAGGAGGACTCCCAGATTGCGAGCCCACTCCGCAGGGGCCAGAGACTCGCCCCCAATAGTCAGTGATGGAGTAAACTGACTATATCGGGATGCCGGGAACCACAGCCACTCAGTCTTGGAAGGGTTGAGCTTGAGCCTGTTCCTCCCCATCCAGGGAATTCAGCTTTTATCCTTCTGAGGTGGGTAAAATGAGGAGCAAACTGCTCAAAGAGTGCTGTAAAGCATTGTGGAGTGGTATATAAGTCTAGGTGGAATTACTATTGCTATACAGTTTCTTCTGAGCATGGATCCTTTTATGAGAATTAAAACTACCTTTCCGAGCAAAGCCCCCTCCACATTCCATGCATTTATACGGCTTCTCCCGTATGTGGATCCTCTTATGGCGAATAAGACTACCTGTTTGAGCAAAGATTTTTCCACACTCCAAGCATTTATATGGCTTCTCCCCTGTGTGGATTCTTTTGTGTATTCTTAGGTAACTGCACTGAGCAAAAGTCTTTCCACACTCCATGCATTTATATGGCTTCTCCCCTGTGTGGATCCTCTCATGGGAAATAAGATGAGCTCTTTCAGAAAACATCTTTCCACATTCCATGCATTTATACGGCTTCGCCCCTTTGTGGATCCTATTATGGTGAATAAGAGTATCACTTTGAGCAAACATTTTTCCACACTCCAAGCATTTATACGGCTTCTCCCCTGTGTGGATCATTTTGTGGATAGTAAGAGCATTTCTATAAGCAAAGGTCTTTCCACATTCCATGCATTTATTCGGCTTCTCCCCTGTGTGCATTCTCTTATGGCGAATAAGATGACCTCTTTCAGCAAAGATTTTTCCACACTCCATGCATTTATACGGCTTCTCACCTGTGTGGATCCTTTTATGTGCTCTTAGGTCACAATTCTGAGCAAAGGTCTTTCCACACTCCATGCATTTATATGGCTTCTCCCCTGTGTGGATCCTCTTATGGGAAATAAGACTACTTCTTCGAGCAAAGGTTTTTTTGCACACCATGCATTTAAATGGCTTTTCCCCTGCCTGGATCTTTTTTGGGGAAATAATATTACTACGTCTTCTGAACCTTTTACCAGACTCTCTGCATTTGTACACCTTCTCCCCAGTGTGAATCCCTTCATGGGAAGTAAGTTGCCTGCTTGTTCCAAAACATGTTCCGCATTCCAAACATTTGTAAGGCTTCTCTTTTGTGTCAATCACTTTTTGAGATGTAAGGAACTTATCTCCAAGAGAAGGAATGAATGTCCCATTGTAACTTTGTCCGTTGTGTCTTCTTATAGCATCTCCTCCTTTGTTTTGGCTTAAATAGTGTTCTTTTACTTGTAATTTAGCTTTGATTGCCTTCACACTTCCCCCAATGTATTTTTTCCCTATTTTCTCCTGTTGGGCAAGAAAGTCTTGCATCGGACCATCGGTGGAAGATGAGCTTTCCTGATTCCAATCATTTGACTGGTTTCTATCATGGGTTTCTGGTTCCATTCAAATTCCAAACTTCTCCGTTCCATCTTTAGCATTGATCACTTGGAACAGTTCACAGGAATCTTGATTCTCCTGCCCATTATTACCTTGCAAAAGAGAAATGAAAACGATAACAAGGTTAGAGAAAAAGATCAAACCGTACAAAGTCAAGTGAATTTCCTTCTGAATTTTTCCAAAATTATCTATATATGTGCAAATCTCAACCAAAGTGTGTTTTGAGTCATGGAATAATCAGGGGAAACACCTAACGAGGAATAAGGAGAAAATTTAAGATTCATTGGGCTGGGTTAATTTCAGCAGACACCTGTGAGAACTGAAACCATTTTGAAAAAAGCTCCTTCTTCCCCGGTGTACCTTGGAGCAGCTACTGCACAGTGTCTGTCTGGCAGGCAGGACACCAGCTTGGCCCGTTCCTTGATCCCAACGATGAGACTTTGGAACGAAGTCCTTTCCCTAAAGCCTCCCATTGGCTTGTAAATGCTATTTGCACTGAGACTGGAAAGGTTGGGAGGCTTCAAGAACGGCTATTTTGCTGCCCCAAAGTCTCATCAACTTGCAAGGGGTTTTTGGCCGGATCTGGTACAGGCTTCCAATTGCAGAGAACAGAGGCCTAAACAACTTTAGTGCGAGATCACACAATACGAGAAGTACAAGATCTCACACTAATGATCTTGTGGGATCTCACACTGCAGTACTTTGGTTCTGTGTTCCCTATAAACTGAGGACTGCACGAGATCCAGAGCAAAAGTCTTTGAAAACAAAGAGGCCTCCCCTTTGTTTCCAAAGCATTTTGCCCTGGATCTCCTGCAGGCCTTGGTGAGCAGAGAACAGAGGCCTAAAGTACTCTAGTGCGAGATTCTGTGAGATCAGTAGTGCCAGATTTCCCACTATTGATCTTGTGTATCTCTCACTACTTTAGGCCTCTTTTTTCTGCAAATGCACCCAAGCAGGCAAAGGAACCGATGGCTTGCTACAGCCTTGTAACGTAAGTCTGAGCAGGGTGGTGTGGGGGTACAAGTAGGATGATTGTTGTTGCAACGCCTCTGCTGTCATTAGTCTTAGAGTCTTAAGTACTTGGGAGACGTCTAGGTCGTAACTTGAAACAGCCGCTTAGTGAACTGTCGTAACTCGGGGATCACCTGTATCCTAGGATGCTCTGAGTCACACTGCATGAGGCCTTTGTTCTTCAATTGGACTGGGAGAATGCTCTTCCATGGCCTGAGCATGAACGTTCTGTTCTCACACAATTTGGGGAGGTTTCAGAGGAGAAATGACAACACATTCTTATCACATGAACTCCAGAGGACACATAAAAGCACACCCCATTCTTCTCAGCCTCCACATATAAGTTCAAATAGAAATGGAAAAATACATATAAGGAATGCCCCAGAAGGGCCTCAGCAAAGAGACACTGACTCTACGAGAGTAAAGAACTACGAGAAGGCCAGATACTTTCCTTCTCCCTCCCAGGAGACGATATCTGATTAGTGATTTTTTAATAAAAAGTAACAATAATCTGTCTTCTTGAACTCTCTGATTTGGGACAAGAAAACTTACTGAGAAAGACCACGTTCCTATAGTTTTCAAGCATGGCTTCCGAATGCAGGGCTTTTTGGTCAGGATCCAGCTGAGACCATTCCTCCTCAGAGAAATACACAGCCACCTCCTCGAACAACACAAGACTCCCCTGAACACGGAAAAAAGAACAGAACAGGAGGATTCGCAAGATCTGTTCATCATCATCAATGATTTAGAAAGAGGATAGAAGGGGAACTCATCAAATTTGCAGAAAAGACCAAATTGACAGGAATACCAACACTGCACAAAATAGGCTCGAGATATAGAAGGATTGACAGATTGGCACCTTCTAACCAAATGAACTTCAATGGTGAGAAATGTAATGTGCTACATTTAGGAAAGAAAAACCAAATGCACTGGCATAGAATAGGTGATTATTGCAGGTTCGAATCTCACCAGGCTCAAGGTTGACTCAGCCTTCCATCCCTTCTAAGGTAGGTAAATTGAGGACCCAGTTTGTGGGGGCAATAAGCTGACTTTGTATAAATATACAAAAGTATGAAGGCTATTGCTTAGCGCATTGTAAGCCGCCCTGAGTCTCCGGAGAAGGGTGGCATATAAATCAATTAAAAAAAAAAAAACACCCAACAGAATCATAGGCTGCATTAAGAGAGGGATAGAATCAAGATCACATGAAGTGTTAGTTCCACTTTAGAATGCCTTGGTAAGACCACACTTAGGAACTTTGCATCTGGTATTGGTTGCCATGATGTAAAAAAGATCTTGAGACTCTAGAAAGAGTGCAAGGAAGAGCAAATGAAACAATGAGGGGACTGGAGGCTAAAACAGACGATGAACAGTTACAGGAACTGGGCATAGCTACCGTATTTTCCGGCGTATAAGATGACTGGGCGTATAAGACGACCCCCTACTTTTCCTATTAAAATATAGGGTTTGGGCTATACTCGCCGTATAAGACTACCCCTCAATGTTGTCGGTGCTCCCGTAGCGTCATCGGTCAGCACCGGCAACTCAGATTCGGGAAGCTGTGCTGATCTCGTCAAGGCTGCATGCCGCTGAATGCTGGACCCAGCTGGTTGCTGCGCGGAGCTTCCCCCACCGTCCCAGGCATCCAGGTGGATATTACCGACGCTCCGACTTCCCCATACAGCTGGGGCTCGCCATCGCTGGCGGTGGAAGTTGGAGGGTCGGTAGGCTTACACCCGGCGTATAAGACGACCCCCGACTTTTGAAAGGATTTTCCTGTGTTAAAAAGTAGTCTTATACACCAGAAAATATGGTAGTCTCGTGAAGAGAAGGACCAGGGGAGACAACATAGCAGTGTTCCAATATTTGAGGGGCTGCCACAGAGAGGAGCGGTTTTTTTCCAAAGCCGCTGAAGGCCAGACAAAGAGTAATGGATGGAAATTCAACAAGGAAAAATTCAACCTGGAAACTAGACTAGACTGCCACTTGTCAGAAATGGTGTAGTGAGGTTGGAGAAGATGACCTACAAGGTCCCTTCAACTCTGTTCATCTGTACCTTAGGAGGTTGATAAATTACAAAAAGAAAGGTGGTCTAACAATTCCTGCCACTGTGATACATTTATTCCTAATTCTTGAAGGAAGTTAAAAGAAGTGCTTCTTGTAAAGGCAAATTTGGAGGAGTACCTAGCAGAACAAGACAACCAAAGGAAGCTATGCTGGTTGACAGCAACTTCAACCTGCTATTCTGCTGTCCATGTTGTGGAAGGAGACAAAAATAACCCAGTCCAAACAAGGGAATAGAAGGAGAGAGAACTCTGTACACCCAGTTCACTTCCTGAAGAAGAATAAAAGTCTAATAATTTTTCCTTTTCTTACTTGATTTAGAGGTTCAACCGCTGTTTGATCGCCGTCATAAAAACCAGAAAATTTCATTCTTTGTTTCTCTGTAAGGAATAAATAATTTCAAAATAAATAATTAACAAAATATTTATTTTATTGATTTATTTTAGACAATGTATATGCCGGCTATTCACACGTAGTGACTCAAAGCGGCAAAAAAATAAACCCATATTAAAATAATAAAACTAATAAAAGAAGAATTATATAATACATTAAAATAATAAAATCACCCACACCTCTTGCCCCAGCGAAAGCACCTCACAGGAGCCATTTAACAGGCTCTATTCCACTCTGGGTTTTCCAGGCCCCCTGGCAGAACCAGGTCTTCAGAGTACTACTGTGGGGGGCCATTCTAATCTCTTCTTCTGATTCTCATCTCTAGGGGGATGATGTTCTAGAGAGAGGGAGCTGCCATGGAGAAAACCCTTCTTCTGGGTCTCACCAGGTGTGTCTTCCTAGGGGATGAGACCTGCAACATTCCCTGCCTCTGCACTCTGGTGGGTCGGGCAGATGTAACCAGTAAGAGACGATCCCTCAGATAACCTGGTCCCAAGTCATGAAGGGCTTTAAAGGTGACAACCAGCACCTTAAATTGCACTGGGAAGGTAATTGGCAGCCAATGCAGCTCCTGCAGGAGAAGTGATACTTGTGCACACCGGGGTCCGCAGAAAACCATGCTGGCCGCTGCATTTTGCACCAACTGGAGCTTCCACACGCTCGTCAAGGACAGCCCCGGGTACAGCACATTGCAATAGTCAAGATGGAAAGTGATTAGGGCATGAGTGACTGTGAGTAGGGATTGTCGGTCCAGTAAGGACTTTTTCTGGTGCACAACCCATAGTTGCGCAAAGGCCCTCCTGCACACGACTGCCACCTGCTTTTTGAACAGTGGTTGTAAGTGCAGGAGGACCCACAGATTACTCACAGGGTCTCTTTGGGGTAGTGCCACCCCATCCAAGACCAGAAGTGGCAATTCAATGAACCCCAAACCCAGAGCCACTTCATCTTGCCAGGCTTTAGTTTCAACCCATTGCTCCCCTAACAACCTCCAGGCACTGCGATAGGGAGGACACGGCATTGCTTAACCCACAACGGGCCAAGACATACACCTCAGTATCATCATCATATTGGTGATATCTCAGTTCATGCTAGCAGATGATCTCACAAAGAGGTTTCATATAAATGTTGAATAGGAGCGGAGAGTACCGAGCCCTGCGGAACCCCACAAAGCAGTGGCGGAGGGCTAGATCTCTCCCCTCCTATCAACATTCACTGAGAATGGCTGCAGAGGAAGGAAGTGAGGCAGGATAGCACAGGGCCTCCCACTCCCATCCCCTGAAGCCGCCCCAGGAGAATACTCGGTCGATGGTATCAAAAGCTGCCAAGAGGTCAAGTAGAGCAAGGATGGATGTGCTGCCCCATTCCGCTCTCCCCAGAGATCACACAAAAGTGCGACGAATGCTGATTCAGTTCCAAATCCAGGTCTAAATCCTGACTGTTAGGGGTCCAGATAATCAGCTTCATCCGGAAACTTCTGGAGCTGCTGCACAACCACCTTCTCAACACCCTTCCCCCAAAAGGTAAGATTGGAGACAGGTAGGAAATTATTCAACAGGGTGGAATCCAGCGATGGCTTCTTAAGAAGAGGGTGGACCACAGCCTCCTTAAAATGCTGGGGCACTACCCCTCCTGTAGGGAAGCATTAATCACTGCCAGAGTCCATCCACCTGTAATCTCCTGGGAAGCTTTCCGAAGCCAGGTGGGTCATGGGTCTAAAACACAGGTGCTTGCACCCATCCATACTACCTAGGATCCTGTCCACTTCCTCAGGAGCAACGGGGTCAAACCGTTCCCAGATAACATAGCAAGAAGCTTCCTCAAGAGCTTCTAGCGGACCAGCAACCACGCTGGCATCCAACTGGGAACCAAGTCGAGCGATTTTGTCTTCCAGAAAAACCAAAAATAACTCAGCACGCTCCTTCAGGTGGACCTCAATCTCCTCCTTCCCCAAGAGGAGGAGGCTCACCTAAAGAGAGTCACTGGGCAGCTATCTGTAGATGCAATTAGTGTGGAGAAGTATAAATAGGAGGAGGTATTGTATAGAAAAGAAGAGAGAGAGAAGGTAAGACTGATGGGTAATCAGAAGATCTTCAGTTACCTCCTGAGGTGTCCTGACTTTGATCCTTCCAAGGGATCCTCCTGAAAAATAGCTCCTGAGGGGGATTTGATGGGTTCTTCTTTCCCTCAGGACCTCTGATCTCCACAGTGCAGCACTTCCAATAGGAGGAAGGAAGGAAGAAGCAGAATTAATGAACATCACACGACGTAAAGTGGATTCCTATATTCAGAACACCACCTCAAAGCCCCCAATATCCATCCATGCGGTTGAGTGAGAAAACAATGGAACAATGTCTTACTAGAATAGGTGGGACATCGCCACATATTATGAGTGTAACAGAAGTTTGGGAACGAGGGGTGAAGTATTCAAACATATTCTCTATTCTCTATTGAACTCTTACTTGCAAGTTGACCTGCTCCTTCTGTTCCTCCACTTGGCTCAGAAGGAAGCCTTCCACCAGAGCCACCGCCTGGGAGCTGGTCTCCGCTCCATACTCCCGCACCCAGCTCTACAGCTCTGGGGGCAGAAGAGCCAGGAACTGCTCCAGAACCATCAGGTCCACCATCTGCTCTTTGGTGTGCTTTTCTGATCTCAGCCATTGCCTGCAAAAGCCATGGAGTTGACTGCAAAGTCCTCGGGGACCCTCAGCCTCTAGATATTGGATGAAGTTCCAGGGCTGAACTTTTGAAGGGAGGAGTTTCCTCCTCCAGGATCTCCTGCCCAGTCCTTGTCCAGAGCTTCTCCCCCTTCCCAGGCTGAGCAGCTGAAGGGCCTTTTCTGCTTCCCTCCTTTCCAAAAGGTTGTGTCTCCATCCTTTCTCTGTCCTGCAGAGCAACTCCAAATGGGTCCATGGACCCTGGTGGGTCTCCAGATGCCTTTTCCTTCACGGGACCATTTCTGGTGCTGCAGGACTGATCCCTGCAAGGGATTCCGCTCTTTTTCTTCTTCCTCCAAGAGAAAATTTTGGCTTGCAAAGACCACAAATGGCTTCCAGTTTCTGTATCTGAGATGGGAAGAAAAAGAAACGCCAGGAATTAGAAAGTGGAATTCAGCCACTGAACAATCTTCTGGCCCTCTACAAGGCCGACCCTCCCCTCCCCTCCCCCCACTCGGCTCCTACCCAGACAGGGGGCGGGAAGGGATCCCCGGATCCCCCTGCATGGAGAGGGCGGCTGGGGAACATGGGACCAGAGGTTGAAGCCCGAGGAGGGCCAGGCGAGGGTCTCTCTGTCTTTCCCCTCCCTTTGCCCAGGAAGAGCCCCCAACTCACCAGTGGAACTTCTGGATCTCACCCCGCCAGACTCTCCTGCAGCCTCTCCGCCTCCTGTGGATCCCCAGGGGTTAAGGAGAGCGAGTGAGGCGTCCCAGAGAGGCAAGCATTTGTGATGTCATTTCCTTCCCAGCCTCCTATGGAAAGGTAGTTGTGACGTTTGCCAAGCGCATGACGTTACCTTCTCTTAGCAGAGGGCGCCCCCTGGTGGATTAGGGGCAAAGTGCCAGGATTGTAGAAAGGGCGGGAAAGAGGAGCACGTCTGAGGGGAAGGGAGGGGGAAGGGATGATGGGCTTGGGAATAGGAGAAAGGCCCCTCTCCATTGCTCCCTGATAGAGAAAGGCTTCAACGTCTCCAGACGCGGTACTTTCTCTATCTTCCTCTCCAGGAACCGTCTGTGGAGATGGAGAAAAATCTCTCTGGAGGATTTGAACTCGCTTCCCTCAGGAACAGCCGTCCTGAAGGCTCCGCAGAGATTGTGGGAGGCCTCCAAAGGGTCCAAATCCTGTCAGAAACAGCCGGGCGGTCAGAAGAGGAGGACCAGGAGGCTCTCTGGGAAACACAGCTTGTGTCTTGCGGTTGTTGGGAACTCCCGCCTGAAGGGGAGGCAGATGGGACACAGGCAGGAAAGCCACAATCAGGAAAATAATTTTAATTCATTTCTTGTTTAATTTCTCTAATTCAATACATTCAGATATTTTGTCTTTACATCAACCCCCTATTTCATACTTCAATTCCATGATTTTATCTATCCATTGATAAAACAAATCCCTTATCAAACAATATTGTTTATCTTCCTGTTCTCTAATTTCAAATGTCAATTTACTCATTTCAGCACATTCCATAATTTTCTTAATAACGTCATCATCAGTAGGTAATTTCTCTCCAATTTTTAGCAAATACAATTCTAGTCGCTGTTAAAATATTCACAACTAAATATTGCAATTCTCTGCTGTATGTTTCCGGTAAAATCCCCAATAAAAAATCTCTGTTCAAAGTCAATATGTTTCTTTGTCATTTTTTCAACCACGTGTGTATCTTAGTCCAGTATCTTTTAGCTTCTACACACATCCACCACATATGGTAATATGATCCTGGAGTCTGATGACACTTCCAACATTTCTCCGATTTATTCTTGAACATTCTGGCTATCCTCGTCGGGGGTAGGTGCCGCCTGTAAAACATCTTATACAAATTCTCCTTATAAGCTGTAGACATTGTCATTTTATAATTCTGAGACCACAATTTTTGCCATTTCTCTAAATCAATACCATGACCAAAATTTTCCCCCCATGCTATCATTGATTCTTTAACTTGTTCTTCCAATTTTACCTCTTAACAAGTATCCATATATTTTTTTAATCACATAGTCATCAGAACCCATTAAAATCTTATCTAAATTAGTCATAAACCTTCTTGTTTAAGATCTTCATATCTAGAACGTATTTGCAAGTAAGAAAACCAATCCATTTTGAAACCTTGGTTTTCTAATTCTTGCTTCGGTTTAATTTCACCCTTTTCATCCATTAATTCACTATATCTAACAATTTGTTCCCTTCTGAATACTTCTGAATATGAAAATGCTTCAATTGTAGATACCCGAATTGGAATTTTCAGATAATGTTGTTTTTTAATCTTCTCCCAATTCAATAACAGAGCCTCACGTATGTCTTCTAAAATACACCTGTATTTTTGTTCCTTTATACCATAAAAAACCGCCACCCCATCAACAAATCGTGCCCTTCTAGATTCAATAATCCAATATTTCTCAAAGTTATCCATTCTTTAATCGACACCAGGCTTGTTAGTTGATAATAAAGTTCCCAATTAGGTAAACCACAGCCTCCCCACGTTCTAGCATCTTGTAACAACTAATTTTATCCTCGCTTCCTTTCCCTGCCAAATATATTTTAACACCATTTTATTCAAATCTTTGAAAAATTCTAACTGGAATTGTCTGGAAGAGATATAAAATTCTAGGCAAAATATTCATCATAATAGTTGATACCCTATCAATCAAGGAAAGTTGCAAATTTTCCCCTGTCCCTATCTGTTGCTTAAGTTTATTATAGTTACTCCAAGCCCCTTGGAGAATTGAATGCAGGGATATATCATTGGACCATAAATGAAAAGAGAAAAAAGAAAAGCAAATGCAAAACAAGAAAAGCTGAAGGTTCCATTGAGAATTTGATGCATCTTTAGCAAGTAATTACATGACTGGTTACTTAGTTTTAAGTTACTTAATGTTATGACATATCATAACAAAACAAAAATATGGCCCTAATACTTGAAAAATATCTTTTGCTCACGCATTTTTCAGCTTCTCTTCATTCTGGCCTCTGGCTTGAAAGGCAAATTGTTCACCCTAAAGCCTTCTGCATGCAATCTACATTGACATCTGTCATTATTCCATCACATCCTAAGAGGTTTTG
>WNWU01006198.1:0-14070 GCA_012654045.1 Ptyas mucosa | reverse complement strand
AGGGGTGTACAGTCATTTGGGTAGTGACGGACTTATTTTCCAAACAAGTGCATTTCATCCCTTGTGCTAAAATCCCTTCAGCAAAAACCCTTGCCAAATTGTTCATTCGACATGTTTATCGACTGCATGGAGCTCCAAAACGTATAATTTCAGACAGAGGCGTACAATTTACTTCCAAATTCTGGAAGGAGTTTTTAAAGTTGATAGGCTCCGCCCAGGGGTTAAGCTCTGCCCACCACCCCCAGACGAATGGGGCTTGTGAGAGAACCAATGGCGTGCTAGAACAGTACCTGAGTTGTTACATAAACTACCAACAAGACGAGTGGGTGGACTTACTACCATTTGCAGAGGTGGCCTATAATAACTCTATCCATAGCAGCACCGGGTTCACTCCATTTAAGGTAGCATGGGGCCAAGACTTTGTTCCTATCCCCGAGCTTCCTCAGGATGACCCACAGAATCCTTCCTTGATTGAGTGGATTGAGCAATTTAGAAGTACTTGGGCAGTAACTCGAAAAGCATTAGATGAGGCCCACCAAGCACATAAATCTCAAGCTGACAAAAAAAGGTGTCCGGCACACGTGTATGAAGTGGGTGATAAGGTTTACCTTTCCACTAAATATTTGCAGACCTCTCAAAAATCGAAAAAGCTTGGGCCTAAGTATGTGGGGCCTTTTCCCATCACTAGACTTATTAATGCAGTCACAGTCGAATTGGAGCTACCTAAAACCTTGAGACGTATCCACCCGGTGTTTCATGTTAGTTTACTAAAACCAGAACACTTGTCTCCGTTGTGTCCAGGTCAGGACCCTCCCCCTGTCCCCATTTTAATAGAAGGGGAGCAACATTTTGAAGTTAAAGAGATCCTGGATTCTAGAAAGCACCATGGTAAGGTGCAATATCTGGTAGCTTGGAGACATTTTCCATTATCGCAAGCTGAATGGGTGAATAAACGTGATGTCCGGGCACCAAAGAAAGTACAATTGTTTCACACCAAATATCCTGATAAACCCTAATATCTGTGTTATATTACTTTTTTTTTGCTGTCTGGTTTTTTGCTGATGGTAGGAAGGTAGGTAGGTACGCAGGCAGATAGATAGATAGATAGATAGATAGATAGATAGATAGATAGATAGATAGAAATAGAAATAATTATCACAGAGCCTGAGTGGCGTAGGAGGCTAATGCCTCCTACTAAGGCAGCATTTAACATCCAGCTGCCTGCAATTACTGCGAGTTCAATTCTCACCAGGCTCAAGGTCGACTCAGCCTTCCATCCTTTCTAAGGTGGGTAAAATGAAGACCCGGTTGTGGGGGTAATAAGCTGACTTTGTATAAAAATATACAAAAGTATGAAGGCTATTGCTTAACACATTGTAAGCCGCCCTGAGTCTCCGGAGAAGGGCGGCATAGAAATAATTTTTTTTTAAAAAAAATTAGATTGTTAACAGGTAGACAGACAGACAGATAAATAATTAGATAGATAGAAGATGGATAGATAGGTAGGTAGGTAGTTGGTAGGTAGGAAGGAAGGAAGGTACGTAGATAGATAGATAAATAGATAGATAGACAGATAGATAGATAGATAGATAGATAGATAGATAGATAGATGATAGATAGCAGATAGGTAGGTAGATAGATAGATAGATACGTAGTTAGGTAGATAGATAGGTAGATGATAGATCAATCGATCGATCGATCAATCGATAGATAGATTAGATAGAAATAGAAATAATTATATTGGTAACAGGTAGACAGACAGATAAATAATTAGATAGATAGAAGATGGATAGATAGATAGATAGATAGGTAGCTAGGTAGGTAGGTAGGTAGTTGGTAGGAAGGAAGGAAGGAAGGAAGATAGATAGATAGATAGATAGATAGATAGGATAGAAATAGAAATAATTAGATTCGTAACAGGTAGACAGACAGACAGATAGATAATTATATAAATAGGAGTTGGATAGATAGATAGGTAGGTAGGAAGGTAGGTAGTTGGTAGGAAGAACGGTAGGTAGGTAGGTAGGTAGATAGATGGATGGATGGATAGATAGATAGATAGATAGATAGATAGATAGATTAGATAGAAATAGACTTCCGGTTGGAGCCGCGTTCGTCGCTGATGGTCTTTTTTAAGACCGCCAGCCCTGCCGCCCGTAAAAGAGCTGTTTCGAAGAGAAGAAGCGGCTCGGAAAACTCTGCATCCATTAGGATCCGTGAGGAGAACCGGCGACGACAGGTAGAGCCCCCTGCGAGACCCCCAGATCGCATTTTTTGCCTCTGGGGAGGTAACAGGGTGAGGCTCCCTATCCAGCTCGCCAAGGTTCCGGACGACAGGGAAACTCCACTAAAAGTGGAGCTAGACGGCGCGACCAATCTTGCCAGAGAGATATAAGAAAAATTTTTAAAAAATAGCAGGGTGGAACCTGGACTTCAAATTAAAAAGTGACTTCCTGTTGAGCCGCGTTTGTCGCTGACGGTCCCTTTAAGACCGCCAGCCCTGCCGCCTGCCGCCTGTTAAAGAGCCGTTTCGAAGAAGAGAAACGGCTCGGAAAACTCCGAATCTGTTAGGATTCTGTGAGGTGAGCCGGCGACGACAGGTAGAGTCCCCTGTGAGACCCCCAGATCGCGTTTTTGCCTCTGAGGAGTTAACAGGGTGGGACTCCCTATTCAACTCGCTGAAGCTCCGGACGACGGGGAAACTCTGCTTTAAGCAGAGCCAGACAACGCGATCAACTAATTAAGAACCAAACAAAATAGCAGGGTGGAACTTGGACTTCAAATTAAAACGCAAGTATTTTAAGCCCTGTGGACTAATTTAAAGAATTACAGATTTGAAATTTGAGAAACTTTGAGAGAGGAAAAAAAATGGCACTTGCTTTCAGCGGAAAGAACAGCTGAAAGCGAAAGTAGACTGGCTTGATTATTGTAACACGCTACAAAGTAACAGATCCGGCTTGAAGGGAGAAAATAAAAATAATTAAATAGTTATAGAAACTTTTACTGATCTGATTTAACCTGGAGAAATTATTGGGAAGATTTGGTGGATTTTGTACTGGGAAAGGAAATCGTTTACGTGGCAAAATGTCATCAAAGCAAACAAAATCAGAGGCTAAGCCAGCGGGGGGGGGCTCCCCCACTCACAAGCCACAACAGTCTCCTACATTGCAATTACAAAGTCAGACAAAGGAGGATGGCTTCCAGGATTTAGTTTTGCAGATTGATAAAAAGGTGGAAAAACTTGCTTTAGAAGTGGACACTAAATTGAAGGAAACTGACTTTAAAATCAGTGATGTGGATGAAAAAACCCAACGGTTTGAAAATGAGATAACTATGATGCAATTCAGGTCTATGGAATTTGCCATTAGGCTTAGAGGTATAAAAGAGAACAGTAGAGAAGACTTAAGAAAAATTTGTGCTGATGCTTTGGCTGTGTTATTAAAGGTTGATGATTCTGATGAGATTTTTTATAAAATTGACAAGGCTTATAGAGTTAACTCTCGGGTGGCAGTATATAGACAACTGCCTAGAGATGTGGTGATATACTTCACAGATAGAAGAATAAGAAATGATATCTTGCAAAGGTCATTTGTCTCTACTGTTCAAATTGATGGAACTGAGATTGGAGTTTTTAAAGAATTACCACCTAAAATGTTAAAGGACAGAAAGGATTTTGGATTTCTGGTGGCAGAATTGAAGAAGCGGCAAATACAGTTTCGATGGGATGCACCAGTTGGCATAATATTGAGGATGCAAGGAGTGAGATATCGCTTAAATACCATAGCAAAAGCAGAAGATTTTTATTATAATACTTTGAAAGCGGGTTCAACATCTCCACGTACGTCTTCACCAATAGATAAGGAGGCTGAAGCACAGAGGCAGTTTGAACAGGAGACTGAAGAAAAAATAAAGCAGTCACAAAAGGAAGCAATGGAGGTCCAGGGAGCTATAGGTGGCATTGTGGTTGATCCTTTTGTACCATTTCCAGTTTCTCCTTTAGAGGATACATCGAAAACTACAAGAGAAGTGGCGTTGGATCTCGAACTGATGGCATGTAAAGTGGACGATCAACGTATAACTAGAGCAGCCTCTAAGCAAATGCAGGAAGCACAGCAACAGGAGAGATCCAAGCCACAACGAGGAAAGAAGGTTAAGGATAAGGCACAAGTTGAAGTCATGGGAGGAACAAAGCCGAAGATTTACCTGTGTGGAAAAGGACCTTCAGCAAATGTTCTCAAAACTTCAGAGTAGCCCAAATGATAATTAAATTTTTGTCTTGGAATGTGAATGGATTGAATTCTCCACAAAAAAGGAAGAAAGTATTTCATTATTTGAAACAATTTAATAATGAGGTTATTTGTTTGCAAGAAACCCATATTAGAATGCAAGATCAGAAATATCTGATAAATTCAAGATTAGGAACGCAATTTATTGCTTCAAATTCGGAAAAAAGAATGGAGTGGTGATATATATAAATAAAAGACTTTCAGCTAAAACTATAGAAGTAGATGACTGTGGGAGATATATTGCAATTGAACTTCATACAGATAATGGTCCAACCTTGGTGGTTGGAATTTATGCTCCTAACCAGCAACAAGAAAGTTTTTATAAAATGCTTCATTCTAAAATTTTAGAATGGGACTTTACATCTATTTTAATTATGGGAGACTGGAATGGAGTAATAGAACCCAAAAAGGACAAAAAGAGTTTAGCTAAATTAGGTGCTAAGTTACCACACGCTTTCTTTGATATGAAAGAGGATTTGGAAATGAAAGATATATGGAGAGTGCACAACCCAAAAGAATTGGATTTTACCTTCTATTCGGATAGGCACAAATCCTTTTCCAGGATAGATTTTATTTTGTTAATGGTTGATTTACTTCCTAAAGTAAGGAAAACGAAGATATTTTCTAGGACATTAACTGATCATAGTCCGGTATGGATAGAAATTGAGATGGGAAAGAAAGAAAGAAGATCTTGGAGACTAAATGAAAATTTATTCAGATATGAAAAGAATGTAAATGAACTTAAGAAGCACATAAAGGAATTTTTTAAACTGAATCTAAACAAAGGTACCCCTATTGAAATAGTTTGGGGTGCAGATAAAGCATATATGAGAGGGGTACTGATACAAATGAACTTTAAGCATAAACAAAATAGACAGAAAAAGAGAACAGAATTGGAAAGAGAGATAAAGAAAAAGGAACAGTTATTGATAAAAAATCCAACAGATGGAAAATTACAAGAAATTATAAAACTTTTGTAAGATCAATTTCAAATGCTTATAGCGGAACAAACAGCAACTAATTTACAATTTGCAAAACACAATACTTTTGCTAACGCCAACAAGCCGGGCAGATGGTTGGCTTATACATTGAGGAAACAACTAACTACACGAACGATTGATAGTATTGAGCATGGTGGGAAGGAAGTTTTTCAACAAGAATTAATCAAAAAAGTTTTCTTGGATTATTATACTAAGTTATATGCCAAAGATAATATACAGAATAAACTTATAGACAAATATCTTGAAGAAAAAAGGGTTACTAAAATTTCACTTGCTCAAAAGGAAAGAATGGATCAATTAATAACAGTTGAGGAGATTAGTTTTGCTATAAAACAACTGAAAACAGCAAAAGCTCCAGGGACGGATGGCCTAACTGCAGTCTATTACAAAACCTTACAAGCAGAAATGATTGAGCATCTTAAAGATTTATTTTGTAGTATACAGCAAGGTGGCAAAATACCTTCTTTTGTATCATTGATACCAAAAGAACAATCAGGTCCTAAAAAACCAGAAAATTTTAGACCAATATCTCTTTTAAATATGGATTATAAAATCTTTGCAAAAGTATTAGCCAACAGATTAATGCCAGCTATTCAAGAGGTGATTCATCACGACCAAGCAGGATTTATTGAAGGCAGATACATGAAGGAGAATGTGAGGCAAATCATAGATTTATTGGACTATTTAGACAAGAATAAACAGATCTCTGCAGTGCTGGTTTTTTTGGATGCGGAGAAGGCCTTTGATCGAGTGAATTGGAATTTTATAATAAAGACTTTGGAAAAAATGGACTTTGGGGATCGGTTTATACAGGCGATTGCAGCGATATACCAAGAGCAATCTGCACAACTTATTATTAATGGAAGTTTAACTATGAATTTTAATATACAAAAAGGCACAAGACAAGGGTGCCCACTATCCCCATTGCTATTTATTTTAACTTTAGAAGTCTTGTTGAACACAATACGGGACTCGAACTCTTTGAATGGAATAGTCATAAGGCAAGAAGATTACAGGACTAGGGCATTTGCAGATGATCTGGTTGTTACCCTAACACGGCCGATGAAATCAATAATCCAGTTGAAAGTTATTATAGAAGAATATGGTATGGTATCAGGATTTAGACTGAATCAGAGAAAAACTAAGATGATAACAAAGAATTTGACAATGGTTCAAAAAAAGGAACTTGAAAGGATGGCAGGCTTTGAAATAGTATCAAAGGTTAAATACCTAGGAATACAAGTTGCAGATCTAAATATAAAACTGTTTCAAAATAACTACGAGGTGTTGTGGCAAAAGATACAAAAAGATATGCAAGTTTGGAAAAAACTGCAACTGTCTTTACTTGGGAGAATAGAAGCAGTTAAGATGAACGTTCTACCCAGATTTATCTTTTTGTTCCAAATGATACCGGTGCTCAAAACTGATAAACAATTGTTAGAATGGCAAAAAGGAGTGAACACGTTTGTTTGGAATGAGAAAAAAACGAGAGTTAAACTGAAAATTATGCAAGATACTCGTGAGAGGGGTGGCCTTAAACTTCCAAACCTCCGATTGTACTATGAAGCAGCGGCATTGATACAAACAAGTGATTGGTTTGGAAAAACAAAGACTGGAGTATTGAATATAGAAAGCCACGATCTGGAATTGGTCTGGCATGCATATTTATTTTATGAGCATAAAGTGGATAAAGTATTTAATAGTCATATATTTAGAAATGCCTTGATGAGAATTTGGAAGAAGCACCGATTCAAATGGGATTATAAAATACCGCTTTGGTTGGATCTTGCTGATACCATGTGGAATACAAATATTAAGTCACTCGGGGGTTTTTTATACAAAGATGTACTTTTCATGGAAGGGGGCAGATGGCAGTTGAAGACATTAGAAACACTGTTGGAAGAAGGGATTACTTTAACTTGGTTACAGTATAATCAACTACAAATGAGATGGAAAGAAGATCAAAAAACTGGTTTAATGATGTATGAAGTAGAATTGGTCAGACAGATAAAAGAGAAAGGACCAATGCATATTAAGAGAGTTTATAATGTTTTGTTAGAAAGGGACTCAGAAAAAGAGCTGGTTAAGGATTGTATGATTAAATGGGCACAAAACTTTACAGAACCAGTTATGATGGATACCTGGGAAAAAATATGGGTCCAGAATGTTAAATTTACCCAATCACAGAACTTGCGGGAGAATTTTTATAAAATGTTTTATAGGTGGCATTTAGATCCTAAGAAATTGTCATGTATGTATCCTAATGTTCAACCAAAATGTTGGAGATGTGATTGTTTAGATGCTACATATTATCATATATGGTGGACTTGTAAGAAAGTGAAGGCTTTTTGGATAAAAATTTGGTGGGTTATGCAAAATGTTCTGAAGAAAAGACTACAATTTTCTCCACAATTGTTTCTATTGGGTATAGTTAAGGATTTTACAATGTGGGAAACAAAACTGATATTGTATATGGTGACAGCAGCTAGATTGTTGGTTGCCCAATATTGGAAGAAAGATGTCCTGCCTACTATTGATCAATGGACCCAGAAGATGGCCGGATTTGCAGAAATGGTGAAGATTTCAGCTTTTTTAAAGGATTGTACGCAAGAGAATTATGTACAGGAATGGAAAAAGTGGATTGATTATGTACAAAATAAATATCAAACCAGAAAATATCATATAGCTTTCACCTGAGGGAGATTAGACGAATATGGTAATGCTGAACAGAATGCAGGGGGTAGAATATGAAGGGAATGAGTAATATATATTGTGTTTGGGATTACTGGGGTTTTATATAGTGGAAGTCTGAGGGGTTGGGGGGGGAAAGGGGTGGTTGGGGAGGGACAGGGAGGGAAAGAGGGGAATTGTATTTTAAGGTTAACTTGATTTATGAAATATATAATATGTGGGGGGAAGGGGGGGAAAGGGGGAAAATCTGTATTTGAAAAACTTTTTCAATTAAAAAAAAATTAAAAAGCAAGTATTTGTTTTCAGCCCTGTGGACTAAACTAATTGGAAGATTGAAAGTTTGGGGGGGGGGAATGGCGCTTGCTTTTAGCGGAAGGAAAGCTGAAAGTGAAAGCTGATTTGCAGGACTATTATAATACGCTATAAAGTAACACTACCGGCTGGAGGCTTGAGGGAAAAAGTAAGAAAAAGGCAAAAGTATCTTTTATATATTATTTGTGGTCAGATTTAATCTGGAGAAATTGTTAAAAGGATTGAGTGGACTTTGTGGTGGTAAAGAAATTAGATTACGTGCCAGGATGTCTTCAAAGCAAACAAAGCCAGATTCTAAAGTGGCAGGGGGGGGCTCCCCCACTCGTAAACTACAAGAGCCGCCTCCCACATCACAGCTAGAAAGCCAGACAAAGGAGGCTGGCTTTCAGGATTTGAAGGATTTTATTGCCAGGGCTTTGACGAAACAAGATGAATTAATGGATTTGAAATTTAAAAATTCACAACAGGAAATTAAAAAATCAGAACAGGAGATTAAAGAGCTGGTCCAAGAAAAGTTTAACAAAGTTAACCAAAATATACAAATGGTTGTGACTGGTCTGTCTGATGTAGTCTTGCAGATTGATAAAAAAGTGGAAAAACTAAGTTCAGAAGTGGATACAAAAATAAAGGAAACTGATCTTAAAATTTGCAATGTGGGCAATAATATGCAAAGGATTGAGAATGAGATAACAATGATGCAATTTAGATCTATGGAGTTTGCTATTAGGCTCAGAGGTATAAAAGAGAATAATAGAGAAGATTTGAGAAAAATCTGTGCTGAAGCCCTGGCTGTGATGTTAAAGGTTGATTCTGAAGAGGTTTTCTGCAAGATTGATAAGGCCTATAGAGTGAATTTTCGGGTGGCAATACAAAGACATTTGCCTAGAGATGTGGTGATTTATTTCACAGATAGGAGAATAAGAAATGACATTTTGCAAAGGTCTTTTGTTTCTACTGTACAAATTGATGGAAGCGAGATTGGAATTTATAAAGAATTACCACCTAAGATGTTAAAAGATAGAAAGGATTTTGGATTTTTGGTGACTGAATTGAAGAAACAGCAGATACAGTTTAGATGGGATGCACCAGTTGGTATAATATTGCGGCATCAAGGGCAGAGATACCGTTTAAATACTATTGAAAAAGCGGAAGAGTTTTATTTTAACATTCTTAAAGCGGGCTCAACATCTCCACGTATGTCCTCGCCAATAGATAAAGAGGCTGAAGTACAGAGACAGTTTGAACAAGAGACTGAAGAGCAGAGAAAACAGTTAGAAAAGGAAGCAATGGAGGTGCAGGGAGCTACAGGTGGCATTGTGATTGATCCGTTTGAGCCGTTGTTAGACTTCCCTCCACTGGCCATAACTAAAACTACAAGAGAAGATGTATTGGACCTTGAACTGATGGCATGTAAACCGGATGACCAGCGTATAACCCGAGCAGCCTATAAGCTTCAGAAAGAACAGCAACAGGAGAGGTCTAAGCCACAACGAGGGAAGAAGGTTAAGGATAAATTACAAGTTGAAGTCATGGGAGGAACTGAGCCGAAGATTACCTGCGTGGAAAAAGATCTCCAGCTAATGTTCTCAAAACTTCAGAAGAACCTAAATGACAATTAAATTTTTGTCTTGGAACGTGAATGGACTGAATTCACCACAAAAAAGAAAGAAAGTATTTCATTATTTGAGACAATTTAATAATGATGTTATTTGTCTGCAAGAAACTCATATTAGGACGCAAGATCAAAAATATTTGATAAATTCAAGATTAGGAACGCAATTTATCGCTTCAAATTCGGAAAAAAAGAATGGTGTGGTGTTGTACATAAATAAAAGACTTTCAGCTAAAATTATAGAAGCAGATGAATGTGGGAGATATATAGCAATTGAACTTTCTACGGATAATGGGCCAACTTTGGTGGTTGGAATTTACGCTCCTAATCAACAGCAAGAAAAGTTTTATAAAATGTTTTATTCTAAAATCTTGCAGTGGGACTATAGGTCTATTTTAATTATGGGAAATTGGAATGGAATAATTGATCCCAAAAAGGATAAAAAGAGCTTGGCTAAGCTAGGTGTTAAATTACCGCAGACTTTTTTTGATATGAAAGAAGACTTAGAATTGAAAGATATATGGAGAGTGTATAATCCAAAAGAATTGGACTTTACTTTTTACTCGGATAGGCACAAATCCTTTTCCAGGATTGATTTTATTTTGTTAACGGCAGACCTACTTCCTAAAGTAAAGAAAACAAAGATATTTCCTAGAACATTATCTGACCATAGCTCGGTATGGATTGAAATAGAGATGGGAAAGAAAGAGAGGAGATCGTGGAGACTAAATGAAAATTTATTTAGATATGAAAAGAATGTAAATGAACTCAAAAAGCATATAAAGGAATTTTTTGAACTGAATTTAAACAAAGGTACCCCTATCGAAATCGTTTGGGATGCGGGTAAAGCGTATATGAGAGGGGTACTGATACATATGAATTCTAAACATATACAAAATAGACAAAAGAAGAGAATAGAATTGGAAAGAGAGATAAAAAAGAAGGAGCAGTTACTTATAAAAAATCCAACAGATGGAAAATTACAAGCAATTATAAAACTGTTGAAAGATCAATTTCAAATGTTTATAGCGGAACAAACAGCAACTAATTTGCAATTTGCAAAACATAATACTTTTTCTAATGCTAATAAACCAGGCAGATGGTTGGCTTACACATTGAGGAAGCAAACAAATATACGAACTATTGACAGCATTGAGTACGGTGGGAAGGAAGTTTTTCAACAAAAATTAATTAAAGAAGCTTTTTTAGATTATTATACTAAGTTATATGCTAAAGATGATATACACAATAAACTTATAGATAAATATCTTGAAGAGAAGAGAGTTAAAAAAATTTCGGGTGACCAAAGGGAAAGAATGGATCAACTAATAACCACCGAGGAGATAAGTTTTGCTATTAAACAATTGAAAACAGCTGAAGCCCCAGGGATGGATGGTTTAACTGCAGTGTATTATAAAACTTTACAAGCAGAAATGATTGAACATCTTAAAGATTTGTTTTGCAGTATACAACAAGGGGGCAAAATACCTCCTTCATGGAAAGCAGCTTTTGTCTCACTGATACCGAAAGAGGATTCAGGTCCTAAAAAACCAGAAAATTTCAGACCAATATCTCTTTTAAATACTGATTATAAAATTTTTGCAAAGGTATTAGCCAACAGATTAATGCCAGTTATTCAAGAGGCGATTCACCATGACCAAGCAGGATTTATTGAAGGCAGATACATGAAGGAAAATGTGAGGCAAATTATAGATTTATTGGAATATCTTGAGAAGAATAAGAAGATCCCTGCGGTGCTGGTGTTTTTGGATGCGGAGAAGGCCTTTGATCGAGTGAATTGGAACTTTTTAATAAAGACTTTGAGAAAAATGGATTTGGGGGATCGGTTTATACAGGCGATTTCAGCAATTTATCAAGAGCAATTTGCACAACTTATTATTAATGGAAGTTTAACTATGAATTTTAGTATACAAAAAGGTACAAGACAAGGTTGTCCATTATCTCCATTGTTGTTTATTTTAACTTTAGAAGTCTTGTTGAATACAATACGGGATTTGACTTCTTTGAATGGAATAGTTATACGGCAAGAGGATTATAGAACTAGGGCATTTGCAGATGATCTGGTTGTTACCCTAACACGGCCAATGAAATCAATAATTCAGATGAAAGACATTATAGAAGAATATGGTATGGTATCAGGATTTAGACTGAATCAGAGAAAAACCAAAATGATTGCTAAGAATATGACAGAGAACCAAAAAAAGGAACTTGAAAGGATGGCAGGTTTTGAAATAGTGTCAAAGGTCAAATATTTAGTAATTCACGTTGCAGATCTAAATATAAAATTGTTTCAAAATAATTATGAGGCGTTATGGCAAAAGATACAAAAAGATATGCAAACATGGAAAAAACTGCAGCTGTCTTTACTTGGGAGGATATCAGTAGTTAAGATGAACGTTCTACCTAGATTTATCTTTTTATTTCAAATGATACCGGTGCTTAAAACTGACAAACAACTGCTTGAATGGCAAAAAGGACTGAATAAATTTGTCTGGAATGAGAAAAAACCGAGAGTTAAATTGAAAATTATGCAAGATGTTCGTGAAAGAGGGGGTCTTAAACTTCCAAACTTGAGATTGTATTATGAAGCTGTCGCATTGACACAAATAAGTGATTGGTTTGGAAGGATAAAGACTGGAGTATTGAATATAGAAAGTTACGATCTTGAATTTGGTTGGCATGCATACCTGTTTTATGAACATAAAGTGGATAAAGTATTTAATAGTCATATATTTAGAAACGCATTAATGAGAGTTTGGAAGAAGCACCGGCACAAATGGGATTATAAAATACTGCTTTGGTTGGATCTTGGTGATACCATTTGGAATATAAATACAAAGTCACTCGGGGGTGGGGGTTATACAAAGATGTACTTTTTATGGATGAGGGCAGATGGAAACTGAAGACTTTAGAAATTCTGTTGGAAGAAGGGAATAACTTAACTTGGCTACAGTATAATCAGCTACAAATGAGATGGAAAGAAGATCAAAAAACTGGTTTAATGTTATATGAAGAAGAGTTGGTTAGACAGATAAAAAATAAGGGACCAATGCATATTAAAAGGATTTATAACGTTTTGTTAGAAAGAGATTCAGAAAATGAACTGGTTAAAGATTGCATGATTAAGTGGGCGCAAAATTTTGCAGTACCAGTTATGATGGAAACATGGGAAAAAATATGGGTCCAGAATGTTAAATTTACGCAATCACAGAATTTGAGGGAAAATTTTTATAAAATGTTTTATAGGTGGCATTTAGATCCTAAGAAATTATCGTGTATGTATCCTAGTGTTCAACCAAAATGTTGGAGATGCGATTGTTTAGATGCTACATATTATCATATATGGTGGACCTGTAAGAAAGTGAAGGCCTTTTGGGTAAAGGTTTGGTGGGTAATGCAAAATGTTTTGAAAAAAAATTAAACTTCTCCCCACAACTGTTTTTATTAGGTATAGTTAAGGACTCATCAGGGGGTGAAACAAAATTGATATTATATATGGTGACGGCTGCTAGGCTGCTGATTGGACAATATTGGAAAAAGGATATTTTGCCCACTATTGAAGAATGGACTTTGAAGATGGCTAATTTTGCAGAAATGGCAAAGATATCAGCATTTTTAAAAGATCATACTCAAGAGACTTATGTATGGGAATGGAAGAAGTGGATAGATTATGTTCAGAATAAATATCAAACTAGAAAATATCAGCTAGCTTTCAGCTGAGGGGGAAGAATTTTCGAAGGCTAAGAAGAAATGAATAGTATATAGGGGCTAGAATATTAAGGGGAGTTATTAGTAAAGAAGATGTTTGGGATTGGGGTTTCATCCTGTGGAAGTCAAGGGGGTGGGGGGGGGGGAGGGAGGGAAAGGTGATGAGAGTTTTGTATTTTAAAGTTTTTTTTTCCTTATATAGAGGGAGGGGGGGAGGAAGGAGGGGGGGGGGGGGGGGGGGTGGAAAGGGGGGTGAAAATGTTTGTATAATCTGAAAAATTTTGCAATAAAAAAAAGATTAGATAGAAATTGAAATAATTAGATTGGTAACAGGTAGACAGACAGACAGATCGATAATTATACAAATAGGAGATGGATAGATAGGTAGCTAGGTAGGTAGGTAGTTGGTAGGAAGGTAGGTAGGTAGGTAGGTAGATAG
>WNWU01006194.1:0-10005 GCA_012654045.1 Ptyas mucosa | reverse complement strand
ATCTTAGGAGAGAAATACATGGGAAAAGGTGAGACATCATGACAATCTCTCTTGTGATAGGTTCAACTGAAAGAGAAGGCATTGGAACAATGTTTTCTCTCCATTCCTCTCTATGTTACATCTAGCTGAAATTTGTATACTTCTTATTGTAAAAGAATGTAAAATATGCCTTCTCCAAAAATCTATCTTGAATACTAGAATGGCAAGAAATACTACAGAATGGTTTTCAAAGTCCTTCAAAAAATATTTTGGAGGACATGAGTTCCGGGTATAAGCGTATGGATTGACTTATGGATGAGAAGATATGGAATGAGCTCATTTATTACCTTCTGACCCTTTACATTACAAACATAGATTAACCAACAATCAAGTCATTACAGGAAAAAAAGAAGTATTCCATTTTCTAATAGCTAGGCCTAAAATCATACTTAAATTTAAGGCACCTTGTTCTTCCTTGTGGTCTTTTGTGTACAACTAACCTGTGGAATTTTATAAGTGCTTAAAATGTTTGTCATGTAGAGACAAACTTGAGAATTAGGTCCCCCAATGACTCCCACAATGTCATTGTGAATATCACATTTGTAGTTGGGGATGAATTTGTCCTTTGTGGATAGAAGTTCCATCGAGGCAAGGTAGGTCCATTTTGCAAAAAAGTGGCTATTTAAAATGTGGAAGCCCAAACTGACATTGGGTAAGAGTTGGGTATTCTCACTGATTTCCTTCACAGCGAATACCAAGGCCAAAATGTGCTGGTAATTCTGAGTGAATAACCTATATCAAAAGAAATAGTTTCAGGATAGGTATATTTTTTAGATGGTAACACTCATTCTACCAAAAATAGTGCTGTGAAAATAAGGCACTTCAAGTCAACTCTATGGAATTAAGGAGAAATTTCTTAACAATGAGAGCAATCAACCAGTGGAAAGGTTTTCCTTCAGCAGTTGTAGGTGCTCCATTGCTGAAGACTTTCAGAAAGAGACTGGACAACCATTTATCTGAAATAGCTTGAGCAGCGGGTTAGACTAGAAGAACTCCAAGTTACTTCCAACTCTATTATTCTCTGTTCTAAGTTTTGGAAATCATGGTATTTTGACACACAAAGCTGGACCCCAAAAATATTACAATATACCAAAGTTCAGTTGTACATATCCATATTTAATATGCATGAAAATATGAGCCATAGTTTCCTTGATCGCTTTCACTTTTGCAATCTTTTGACATTAGAAGTAGAGTAATCAACCTCATTTACTGTAGAAATCTTATATGATGATGGGCAGTATGGTGTTCTGGCACTTCAATTAGAGTAAAAGATGTTATCTCTTACCTTTCATGGTCCTATCATCTCTCTCATAACCTACAGCTTTTGTATTTTTATGCTTCAATTGAATTCATTGAATTTAATGAGCGTGCCAGCTGATCCTACTAATATGAGAACCAAATAGTTGATTCCACCCACAATGATCCTACTTTGTACTTCTACATACCTATATATGGTTGGATCTCTAAGCATTTTGCAATCCCCTTCAGCAGAGTTCAAGAATTGAAAATCACCAAATGAGGACATAATTGCATAAATGATTGAACACATTTTTAAATAACATTCCATTTCCTTCCTCATCTCTGTCCCCAAAATATAGATTTAAATACAGATCACATAAATATTTGGAAAATGTTATCTAAGTCAAAGATAACATGCATTTTATTTGCCAACAAACTACTTACTTACTCAACTACTTACACATGGTCATCAAAACTCTCCTCTGAAGGCCGCTTCTGAAAACTCATTGGACTCAAAAATATGTAGATCTGAGAGAAAATGCCTGCAATGATGAAATCGCCTGGTTGGTAATACTTGTGGAGAATAGGAAGAGGTTCACCAACCTGACACTTAGCAATAGAAACCTTACTTGAGGCATGAGGAAGAGTCACAATAATTATGATCAGGGCCACAAATATGTCCATTTTTTCTGAGAGATTTCCTGTCTTGTTCCAAATTGTCTGCTCCGTCATTCAAATGTGAATGTTGGAAATCAAAAGGCAACATTCATCTTTTCCAAGAATGTTGCTAGAACTCTGCAACATTGACCAACAACGATCACCTGGCTCTACTGCCTGTCTCTACTATCACCTCTGTATGAGACATAAAACATTAGTATGGATAACTGTTGAATTATCCTATTGTCCATAGGGAATATTTAAAGGCCTGTAAAAATAACATTAATTATGGTTATCTCATAATTGTAGTGCAATGGAGAAATAAATACCATTTTGGAATTATGAGATCTAAAATAAGTCCAGATTTCATCATGTTTATGTTTCTCACAACTCAGCTGGCATCTTCCCAATGTTATTCATTGAAATAATAAGAGACAGGTCTGTACTGTAATTACCATATGAAGTTAAATCCTAAAAATGATTAATCAATAAAAAGATTTCAAAAGATTTAAAAGTTCCATATCAGAGATAAAGTTCAGCAAGTTCTGACAGGTTCTGGAGAAATTTTGAGTAGTTCAGAGACCTGGCAAATACCACTTCTGGCTGAGTGGGGATGGGGGGGGGATGGAGATTTTGCAATATCCTTTCCCTGGGGAGGGAATGGAGATTTTGCAGTATCCTTCCTCTGTAGTGGGGAGGGTATAGAGATTTTGCAGTATTCTTCCTCTGGAGTGGGGTGGGAATGGAGATTTTGCAGTATCCTTCCCCTGCCATGCGCACCAAGCCACACCCACAGAACCAGTAGTAAAAAAAAGTTGAATTTCACCACTGTTCCATATGCAAGAAAGAAACACTTATTTATACTAACCTTGTACAGTAACATCTAGACTTTGTCAATTCTAGTTTGGGTCAGTGTTCTATTCTGGAATATTTGAAGCTCAGAGGAATATTATAATCATACTGAAAACATTGCTGTGTCATTGATAATGTTGCCTCACAATCTATGCATTTGTAGTTAAATTCTTTGATGCTCATTCTGTTAAAAGATTTATGTATTTCAGAAAAGTAGATGTACTTTTGAATTGCCATTTTTCTCCCTCCATATGCCAGCCATTCCTAAATTGTCCATCAAATCAAGGAAGACATTGTAATTTATCTTGACATAGAGGCCAGAGAAAAGGAAACAAACAAACAAACAAACAAGAAATGCTTGCAAGCTGACTTGCATCATGTAGATTTGTTGAAATTAAAGTTATTTTTCATTAGACCAAAACTTTTATACTGAGAATTTATGTCTCCAAAGAGTAAGAGAGTGGCTTAGAGGTGAAGATGCTTGCGTCCTGTTCAAAAGATTATGAGTTTGATCCTAGGCAGTGGCAGATGTTTCTCTATCAGGGCACAAAAAAAAAAAAAAAATCTGCTGCAAACTCTGTGTAGGCATCAGGAAGGGTATCTGGCTAGCTCAGCTCTACTGAGTCACCCCAACACAAAGGGATTAAAGAGTCATAAAAAGAAAAAAACATGTCTGCCTCAAATAAGCATAGAGTATTGTTCTGTAAAGGATGTATTGAGAGACTAATAAGTTTCTCATATGAAAATTGGGGTTTGATGGGGAGTGATGTCCTCACAAATTGATAATAGTTATGAAATCACTCAAGATAAATTACTGTTTTCCTTGATTTGATGGACAGTTTAGGGATGACTCACATATGGAGGCAAAAAATGGCAATTCAAAAGTACACCTACTTTTCTGAAAGACATAAATCTTTTACCAGAATGAGCATGATTTAGATTTCAAAGTATTTAACTACAAATGCATAGATCGTGAGACAATGTTATCAATGAGACAACTATGTTTTCAGTATGATTTTAATATCCCTCAGAACTTCAAATATTCCAGAATTGAAACTGACCCAAACTAGAATTGGCAAAATGTTACCATTCAAGGACAGTTTAGTATAAATAAGGGTTTCTTTCTTGCATATGGAAGTTTTAAATCTTTTAATATATTTTAATATCTTTTTATTGATTAATCATTTTCAGGATTTAACTTCATATGGGTACAGACCTGTCCATGGGTGAAATCCAGTATGTTCTAACAGGTTCTGGAGAACCACTAGCAGAACTTTTGAATAGTTTGGAGAATCGGGAGATACCACCTCTGGCTGGCCCCAAAGTGGGGTGGGAATGGAGATTTTGCGATATCCTTCCCCCAGGAGGGGAGGGAATGGAGATTTTGCAGTATCCTTCCCCTGCCATGCCTACCAAGCCATTCCCACAGAACCTGTAGGGAAAAATTTGGATTTCACCCCTGAACCTGTCTCTTATTATTCCAATGAATAAGATTGGAAAGATGCCAGCTGAGTTGTGAGAAACATAAACATGATTAAATCTGGATTTATTTTAGATCTCATAATTCCAAGTTGGTATTCATTTCTCCATCCCACTTCAATTATGAAATAACCATAATTAATGTTATTTTTACAGGCCTTTAAATATTCCCTATGGACAATAGGATAATTCAACAGTTATCCATACTAATGCTTTATGTCTCATACAGAAGTGATAGTAGAAACAGGTAGAAATACACCACTGTGATCATTGTTGGTCAGTGTTGCAGAGTTCTAGCAACATTCTTGGAGAAGATGATTGTTGCCTTTTGATTTCCAACTTTCACATTTGAATGACGGAACAGACAATTTGGAACAAGGCAGGAAATCTCTCAGACAAAGTGGTGTTATTTGTGGTCCTGATCATAGTTATTGTAACTCTTCCTCATGTTTCCAGTAAGGTTTCTATTGCTAAGTGTCCTGTGGGTGAATCTCTTTCTATTCTCCACAAGTATTACCAGCCAGGCGAGTTCATCATTGCAGGCATTTTCTCTCAGATCTACATTTTTTTGAGCCCAATCAGTTTTCAGAAGCGTCCTTCAGAGGAGAGTTTTGATGACCTTGTGTAAGTAGCTGAGTAAGTACAGTAGAAGCTCTGGTGACGACCATAATTCATTCCATAACTTTGGTTGCAATCCGATTTGGTCATGAACTGAACCTAACCAAAATTAATACAAAATTAATACAGCAGCCACACAAGGTGGCTGTTGTTTGGCGCTTACAAAAAAAATGGTGTGGAGTGGGAAATTGGTCATGGCCATTTTTGATCACCACCCGAATATGTGTTCATGACCAGATTTAAAAATTTTCTGAATTTTTGGGTTGGAACCTGATTTGGTCATTGTCAGAACTGTTCATGACCATAGGTTCTACTGTAAATAGTTTACCTGCAAATAAAATGCATGCTATTTTTGACTAGATAACCTTTTCCAATTATTTATGTGATCTGTATTTAAATTTACAATTTGGGGACAGAGGCAAGGAAGGAAACAGAACATTATAGGAAATGTGTTCAACCATTCATGCAATTCAAATATACGCTTATGTCCTTATTGGCTGACTTTCAATTCTTGAACTTTGCTGAAGGGGATTCCAAGGTGCCTAAGAGATGCAACCTTCTATAGGTACATATATAGAACTACAAAGCAGGGTAATTGGGGGGAAATCAACTATTCAGTTCTAATATTGGTAGCAATAGCTGCAAAGTTCATTAAATTCAATGAATTCAATTGGAGGATAAAAATACAGAAGCTGTAGATTATGGGAGACATGATAGCATCATGAACAGTAAGACACAGTTTTCATCTAACTGAAGTGCAAAGACACCATACTGTCCTTTATTACAGAACTTTGTGAAAGACCTCAAAGAAACCATGACACAGATTTTCAATCAGAAGCCCCATACTATCTCTAAATATGATATCTTTTCAATACAGTAGTGGCCAAAACTGTGGAAACTTTTATGAAAAGTGTGTTTTTGAGGTTTGATGGCTAATAACACCATTTTTTTTTCTTTTGAGTTTCAAGATAATCCTATTCCACTGCTGAAATGGCCTGGGAATAGCCCAGATCTTAACCCAATTGAAAATCTATGGAGCCGACTAAAGAAACCCGTTAGTCAGAAGCGACCCAGCAATAAAACCCAGTTAATAGAAGCCATAATTCAATCTTGGTTTCACATTATAACAGCTGCAGAACTAAAAGACTTGGTTCATTCCATGGGTAGGCATTGTAAGGCCGTAATTCATGCTAAAGGTTACCCATTTAAGTATTAACTGACATGGTGATAATTTTAGTATATCTCATTTTTTTTATGGTGATAATTTTTGTATATCTCATTTTTTCTATGAGTTTCACTTTTCTTCTTTATACTGTAACTGCTATTCTAATAGCAAATCCTTCATAAAATTTATTGCATTACATTCTTGATTCAATTATCTTTCCATTGATATATAATTTTATGGTACTACTCAAAACAAAAGTGGAGTATTAGCTAGTTTTTGAAAATATACTTTTCCCAAAAGGTTTCCACAATTTTGGCCACTGTTGTCTTTTATATACAACTGAACATTGGTATTTAAGAACAAAATATTTTTGGAATCTAGCTCTGTGTGTCAAAATATCATAATTTCTAAAACCTAGAACATAGAATAATAAAGTTGGAAGTATCTTTGAGGTCTTCTTGTCCAAACCCCATCTCAAGCTGTTTCAGATAAGTGATTGTCTTTTTGAAAGCCTTCAGTGATGGAGCACCCACAATTTCAGATGGCAAGCCATTCCATTGGTTGATTGTTCTCACTGTTAGGAGATTTCACCTTAGTTCCATGAAGTTGACTTGAAGTGCCTTATTTTTAGTAGGTCAATTTTCATAGTGCTGTGTCTTGGTAGAATGAGAGTTACCATCTAAAAAATATACCTATCCTGAAACTATTTCTTTTGATATAGGCTACTCACTCAGAATTACCAGCACATCCTGGCCTTGGTATTTGCTGTGAAGGAAATCAGTGAGAATACCCAACTCTTACCCAATGTGAGTTTAGGCTTCCACATTTTAAATAGCCACTTTTTTGCAAAATGGACCTACCTTGCCTCGATGGAACTTCTATCCACAAAGGACAAATTCATCCCCAACTACAAATGTGATATTCACAATAACATTGTGGGAGTCATTGGGGGACCTACTTCTCAAGTTTGTCTCTACATGACAAACATCTTAAGTGTTTATAAAATTCCACAGGTGAGTTGTATGTGTTGAAATACCATGAGGAAGAACAAGGTTCCTTAAACTTAAGTATGATTTGGGCCTGACTATTAGAAAATGGAAAGTTTCTGACTTTTTTTTCTTGTAACGACTTGATGGTTGTTTAATCTATGATTGTAGTGTGAAGGATCAGAAGGTAATAAATGAGCTCATTCCATATCTTTTCATTCGTAAGTCAATCCATACTCTTATACCTGGAACTCATGTCCTCCAAAATATTTTTTGAAGGATTTTGAAAACCATAGTATTTCTTGTCATTCTAGTATTCAAAATAGATTTTTGGGAAAGGCATACTTTACTCTCTTTTACAATAAGAAATAGACTAAACTCAGCTAAATGTAACATAGAGAAGAATGGAGAGAAAATCTTTTTTCCAATGCCTTCTCTTTCAGTTGAATCTATCACAAGATTGATTGTCATGATGACCTTTTCCCATATATTTCCATCTTAAGATCGTTTATGGATCTTCTCCAGTAATAAATGAGAAAACCAAAGATTTCTTCCACCAGATGTTTCCAAATGTATCCCATCACTATATGGGCATTCTTGAACTACTCCTACATTTCAAGTGGACCTGGATTGGTGTGATTGCTTCAAATGATGACAATGGAGATTTATTTGTACAGGATATACTTCCCATCTACTCTCAGAAGGGTATCTGTGTAGACTTCTTAGAAAAAATACCCCAAATATCTTTTTCAAGTCATGTTGCTGAAACATCAATGGAATGGTTTGGGACTTCACGTATGATCACAGGAAGTACTGCCAATACTGTTATTATACAAGGTGAAATACATACTATTAGTATCTTAAGGTCAATGTTCGTTTTTGCACAATTTTATGGTGTATCATTTGAGAGTCGAGTGTGGATTATGACAGCCCAGATGGATTTTGCATCTCCTGGTTTTATCAGAGATTGGGACCTACATTTCCTCCATGGGGCTCTATCATTTGCTGTTCACACAAACTATCCTACAGGATTCCAGAAATTTCTGAAGGAAAGAAACCCTCTCTCAGAAAATAGGGATGGTTTTATCAGGATCTTCTGGAAAGATGCATTTAATTGTGATTTCTCAAACTCCACTGTAGAGGAGAGAGATGGGGAAATCTGCACTGGGGAGGAAAAGCTGGAGACCCTGCCTGGGACCGTGTTTGACACAAGTATGTCTGGCCACAGTTACAGCATTTACAATGCAGTTTACATTATGGCACATGCTTTGCATTCAATAACTTCATCCAAGTCAAAACAGAGAGTAAAGATGAAAGAGATAAGACAAAAAGGACTACATGAACAGCCATGGCAGGTACCATCCATACAAATGTGAAATGATTTTACTTTTTTTTTTTTGAGACTAGATATGACTTCATTGTCTCTCTACCTTCTCCCCAATTTAGCTCCATAAATTTTTGAGAAATACTTTCTTTAAAAACAGTATTGAAGAAAATATTTCCTTTGATGAGAGTGGGCATATTAATGCAGGGTTTGATATCTTCAACTGGGTCACTTACTCAAATAACACATTTATGAAAGTCAAAGTTGGATGGGTGGACCCAAATTCTTTCTCTTCCAAAATATTCAACATGCAGGAGGGTTCCATTACATGGCCCACAAGATTTAACCAGGTACAGTATATATTTTGTATAGGGACTAGTATGCATCTTTGGACATTTTACTGGTTGAAGAACATGTAGCCGCAGTGGCCAGGAGGGTTTACAAAATTTGTGCATCAGTTGCGCCTATCCATAGTACTGGTAAATCCTTGGTAAATCAGATGGTTACTCTTGCCTATATCAGCTCAAAATTTAACTACAGAAATGTGCTGAATATGTAGCTTGAAGAATTGCTGGTATATCATTTACATATATTTGAAGATGTATAAGAGCAACTAAGATGGTTAAAGGCCTGGAGACTAAAACATATGAAGAATGGTTGCAGAATTTGGGTTTGGCTAGTCTAGAGCAATTCCTTCATGGCATGTATGTCTTATTGACAAATACAATCAGTCATAGCATGCCAATAGCTCCAAACCAATTCTATTCTTCTCTTTCATTCAGGAGAAACCTCTTTCTGTGTGTAATGATAATTGCAATCCTGGTTCTAGTAGGGCCAAAATAGAAGGAAAGCCATATTGTTGCTACGAGTGCCTTCCATGTCCAGAAGGAAGGATTACAAATCATCAAGGTAAATTGTATTGTCCTTAAAGGATTAATTGGTCCATGCAAAGGAGGTAGAAGGGTATTCAAGGGAAAGTGTTGTAATTATATAAGGGAAAAAATGTTTAGATGAGTGAAATAAAACAAAACTTCCTGTCTTATTCCTTAGTATCCTCCCAGGAATTTGAGAAACAAGGAACTTTGTACTCTAAGCCACAAAAGAGATATTGGCCAAATAGATGGTGATAAAACTAAGTCAAGACCCTATGAGAAAGCACAGGCTATGACCGTGATGGCGAGGCACGTGCGCATGCACCCTCCCCGGTTTTCCCGCTTTTGGCACGCAACATCAAAAAGGTTAGCCATCCCTGGGCTATGAGAATTAAGGCTGATGTGATTCTACACTCAATCAAATTATTTGTTTGGATATTGGCTCTTTCCAATTATATATATATTTATATATATATATATATATATATATATATATATATATATATATATATATGTAGGTCTTTGGTTATTCGGGTTTTCTCCCGCATAAAATTGGAAGTGTCTTGGCAACGTTTCGACAAAGTCTCATTCATCATCTTCAGGCTGGTGTTCTCGGCTTCGTGCTTCCAGGAGCAATGTGTGATCACAGCTGTTTCTTCCTTTTAACTGCCAGTGGGGGTGGGAGCTGATTGGGTGGGAGCATGGCTGTGTTCTGATTGGGTGGAGGTGTGCTTTGATTGGTTGGGGGCCTGGCTGTGCTCTGATTGGATGGGG
>WNWU01006193.1:0-28911 GCA_012654045.1 Ptyas mucosa | reverse complement strand
GACTTCATCTCTACTCCCCGGGATTTTTTTCTCACCTGCCCATGGCCTGCGCATCTCGCCAAGCGGGCGTTGTTACATCAGGAAGTACAACATCTCCTACAGATAAGGGCCATAGAGCACGTGCCGTTGAGTCAGATAAGAACAGGGTTCTATTCCAACCTGTTTCTTGTCCCAAAGAGTTCCGGAGGCTGCCGGGGTATTCTAAATTTACGACGCCTGAACAATCACCTTCGCTACCGTCGCTTCAAGATGCACTCGCTCAGGTCCTTGCTGGGTTGCATCCGTCCCAAGGACCTGATGCAATCAGTAGACTTTTTTTTTTAATTTTTTTTAATAAAAAGTTTTTATTGGTTAAGAATATACAATATTATAGTTTACAATATGTTGAATTTTCAATATCTTTATATAAAGATATTTCAATTATTATTTTCTTTTTTTTAATTTCTCACACAACAGACATTATTATCTTGAATCAAAACAAACAACCAGGTTATATAAAAATTATATAAACAAAAAAAAGAGTGTTATACAAAATACAATAAAAGAAGAGAGAGAAAAAAAAATGTCAATTAAAAAAACCTTAAACAATAGATTCCCCTCCTTTCTTCATTTCCTAGTTCTGGCTCTTAAAACCATGGTCTGGCCTCCCTCCCCCTCCCGGGCCGCACCAGCTCCGTCCGCCTCCACTCCTTGATCATCTAATACTTCCCCCTCTTCGGCTCCTGTATCTTCTCCACCTAGGAAGGATTTATGTTGGTCAAAAAAAGCCTTAGCTTCCGTTACATTATTAATTTTCTTCTTACTGTCCTCCCAAAAAATCATCAAACCCTCCGGAATCAGCCACCTAAAACCTACTCCCTTGAGGTACAGCTTATTTGATAAAAAATAATATTTTCTTCTTAATTCTCGTACCTGTCTGGGAATCTGCTTCAGGATGGTGATCTCCTTGCCCCTGTACACCAGTGCCCCCAGTCTTTGTTTTCTCAATATCTCATCTCTCAGTTCCCTTCTCACAAATTTAATATGAATCTCTCTTGGTAGATTATGTAAAATTGCAAATTGTGAGTTTACTCTGTACACCAAGTCCACATCCCTTCCAATAGACTCCAAATCTCTTTCTAAAAATTCACCCAACATTTTAACCATCACTTCTCTCAAATTTTCCTGGTCAAGTTGTTCCACGTTTTGGAACCTGAGAAAATAAGACATCTTATCCAATTGTAAGGTTAACATTGCATTTCCTCTCCCATCCTCCACCTTCTGGAGTGCCCGTACCTCCCCCTCCAGACCCCCCATCTTCTTCTTGTTTTGCTCTGCCAGCTGTTGAACATCATTTAAATCTTTTTTCATAAGTGTCATTTCAGATTTAATTTCAGATAATCCTTTTTGGACGTCATCTAACTTGTCCAACTTCTGGTCCAATATCGCCAGTCTTTCCAAAATTTTCCCCATGTCAGTTGCTGCTGATTTGTGGCCCTTAGCCATCTTAGATCACTAGAAGATGAGAAATCAAAGGGCAAACCTCCAGAGAAGAAAGAGGGATTAGCAATCAAAGTAATTTTTCAACTGTCCACCAGTGGGCGCTCACAGGAGCAACGAATCCGAAGTATAGAGTAGGTCAAACAGGAAGCCAGAGGAGAATGTTGTCTTCAATCATAAATAAAGAAGCAGGAAGTCAGACCGCCGCCATTGCCTGCTGGGGGGAGGGGCCACCAGACCTCTCCAAGAAACTCTGCCACAGCCATCCTCCAAGGAAAAGTCAGAAAGGTAAGGGGTTTCACCCCATCTCCTTCCCCCTAGTTCTCTGCCACGGCACCTTTCCAGCTACAAGGGGGGGGGGAAACTCCAACCCCCCCCCTCGCCTCCAGGATGCCTGCTCCACTCTGCAATCAGTCAGTACAGTCCGTTGTGCCTTCTTAGGTAGCACCGGTCCCCTTAGGCGCTGTGGCGCCTCCGCGGCCTCGAAAAAAAGCCGCCGATCGCCTCCCACCCCCTCTGGAGCCTCGGGCGCGCCAGCATCGGCCTCCCAGCCCCTGGAAGTGAGGCAGGGGACCCCTGGCGAGCCGCCCTCAAACGGCAAACGCCCCAATAATGGGGCGCTTGGCCCAAAGGGCCTCCAGATGGGGGGGATCAGACTCTGGGGCCAGAGCTAGCCCGATCAGAGTCTGTCGTCAGCGGAACCGGAAGCGGAAGTCGTCAATCAGTAGACTTGAAGGAGGCGTATTTGCATGTCCCCATCCTCCCGGATCACCGAAGGTTCCTGCGGTTTGCTTTCGGGGACAGCCATTTCCAATATTGGGCGATGCCCTTCGGCCTTTCATCTGCGCCTCGCGCCTTTACGAAGATCCTAGCGGCCTTGTCGGCCTCTCTGCGGGAGGTTCCAATCCGCTTAGCCTGTTATCTCGACGACATCCTGATATTGTCAACATCCATGGAGCAGGCGTGTCACGACCGGCAGAGGGTAGTTCAGGTGCTGCAGTCCCATGGTTTCACCCTGAACTACGAGAAGAGCCATCTCCAGCCCACATGTCGTCTTTTACATCTAGGGGCGCTCATAGACTCGGAACAGTGCATCGTCTTCCTATCTCCCGACAGGCAAGCAGACATTCGCCTGCTTGTTTCCCAGGTGCTCTCTCAGCGACGAGTTCCCTTAATTCTTCTGTCTCAACTCTTAGGCAAACTGATTTCGTGCATCAACCTGGTCCCTTGGGCGCGCCTGCATCTCCGGCGGCTACAGTGGTTTCTCCTTCCGTTCCAAAGGCAGGGTCGAGCGGAGTCCAACTCCAAGGTTCTGGTGCCCGCTCCAGTACGACTGTCCCTCCGTTGGTGGCTGTCGCCAGCGATTCAAAAGGGCTCTCACTTCTTGGAACCGGATCGTCTTGTTCTTACAACGGACGCGAGTCTCCACGGCTGGGGGGCGCACCTCCATTCCCAGCTCGCCCAGGGTGTTTGGACTGCATCCGAGAAGCTCCACAATATCAACTGGTTGGAGCTGAGAGCGGTCAGGCTGGCGCTCCTGCACTTCTCCCAGAGTGTATTCCATCAACACGTCCTAATTCTAACGGACAATGTGGCCACCAAGGCCCATCTCAACAAGCAGGGAGGGACCCGCTCTTGGGCTCTGATGCAGGAAGCGGAGAGGCTTCTAGTGTGGGCAGAACAACATCTGTCTTCTCTGACCGCCGAGCACATCTCGGGCGAGGCCAATCGGGAGGCCGATTGGCTCAGTCGCGGCGTTCTCGATCAGGGCGAATGGCAACTGGACCCTCGTCTATTCAGGCAGCTGTCTGCCCGGTTTGGCTGTCCTCTAGTGGACCTGTTTGCGACAGAGAGCAACGCCCAACTCACTCACTTCTTCTCCCGCTTCCCCTTCTCGAAAGCGCTGGGCTGCGACGCGCTCCGGTCGCCGTGGCCCAACGGCCTTCTGTACGCATTTCCTCCTCTGTCAATTCTACCGAAGGTGATCAGGAAGATCCTCAAGGAGGAAGCGGACATTCTGCTCGTGGCGCCGTACTGGCCTCGCAGGGAATGGTTCGCAGATCTCAGGTGTCTCGCTACCGAACCTCCCTGGCGGATCCCGTCAGACCAGGTCGCTCTGTTCCAAGGAGAGGTTCGCCATCCAGACCCAGGGGGCCTCAGATTAGCCGTGTGGCACTTGAACGCATCAAGCTAGTTAAGGACCATTTGACTGCGGATGTCATCTCTGTCATCCAAGCCGCCAGGCGCCCGTCGACTGTTCGAATTTATAATGCCTCATGGACGGCCTTCGCCAGGTGGTGTGGCTCGGACCACCTTGACCCTACGACGGTGTCAGTACCTGACATTCTTCGCTTTCTGCATGCCGGATTCACCAAGGGTCTCGCGGCGGCTACTCTACGACGACAGATGTCTGCCCTGGCCACTGTACTGCCGGGCTCCTCTGGTCAACCGTTGTCTCAGGATCCCAGGATACGGGCCTTTTTACGTGGGGTGTCAAACTTGCGGCCACCACCAATCCATCGATACCCATCGTGGGATCTCACATTAGTCCTTCAGGTGTTAACATCTCCACCCTTTGAGCCACTGGCTTTGGTCGGACTGCGCTAGATGTCTCTGAAGGTCGCATTCCTACTGGCTGTGACTTCGGCTCGCCGAGTTTCGGAGATCGCTGCATTCTCCATTCGTAGTGACCTTTGCATTTTCTACCAAGATCGAGTTGTACTACGGTTGGATCAGGCATTCATCCCTAAAATTAATACCCCCTTTCATAGGGCTCAGGAGATTGTCCTCCCCAATTTCTGCCCTGACCCACGCAATCCATCCGAGAGGCGATGGCACACACTGGATGTGCGGAGGGCGCTACGGCACTACATTAAAAGGACAGCATCATTTCGCAAAACCGAGGCCCTCCTGGTGTCATTCCTGCCATCCTCCTTGGGTCAGAAAGTGTCCTCTGCCACGGTGGGGAGGTGGCTTAAGGGTTGCATTTCGAAGGCCTATGAGCTGCAGGGTAGGCCAACCCCCGGGAGGGTTTTTCCCCACCCTACCCGTAGCGCCGCCACTTTGGCTGCCTGGGCTACTCAGGCCTCGGTGGCTGACATCTGTCGGGCGGCCACGTGGTCATCCATCTCCTCCTTCGTGCGTCATTACCGCCTCGATGCCTATGCGTCGGCGGATGCTGCTTTTGGCAGGCGTGTGTTACAATCAGTAATCTCCCCCCAGAGCCAGGACTAGTCGGCGACCCGCCCGAATCAGTAGCTTGGGTATGTCCCACACTAAGAATGTCCGAACAGCGAGGAGGAAAACGGACGTTGCTTACCTGAACGTCCCTTTTATCCTCGCTGTAAGGACATTCTGTCCCACCCTTGTCTTCGCCTGTTCCTGGCCCTGGGTTGGGCTGTTCGTTGTTCTCCCACTGTAGGCTTGTCTGCGCCTATATCTCATTGACTTCATGAAAAGACTGGAGACCGGTGGAGGAGGCGGGCTTAACAATGCAGAGGGAGAAGATTGACACTCAGCCAATCCAATCGGAGAAGAGAAGGTCCCACACTAAGAATGTCCTTACAGCGAGGATAAAAGGGACGTTCAGGTAAGCAACGTCCGTTCCCCACAAGGAATGCATAAGACTCACGGTTTTTCCGTCTTTCTTTGGTATCGTGGCAGCCAAAGTAGTAAAGTCGGAGGCTGGCAGGTATTCAAAATCATCCTCGTATTATCTCTAATTTGCCTTTTTGATAAGAATCCATTTTGATCACTGTGGATATATTCATTTAACCGTTTTTTCAACCTATTTGCCATTATTGAAGCAAGAATCTTATAATGTACATTTAATAATGAAATCGGTGTATAATTTTTAATCAATTGTAAATCTGTATCTTCTTTAGGTATGAGTGTCACGTATGCCTCTTTCCATGAATCTGGCATTTTAGCCTCTAATAATAATTCATTAATTAAGTCCAACATTACATTACTAATCACTTCTTCCAATGTTTTATACAACTCAGCTGGTAAACCATCTGGTCCAGGCACTTTTCCACTTTTTTGTCTTTTTATTGCTTCTGTTAATTCCATCATTGTTATTCTTTCATTTAACATTCCTTTAAATTGTTCGGATATTTTAATTAAATCTGATTTTTCCAGATAGTTTTGTATCTCCTCCTCGGGGATCATTTCTTGTGAATAGAGTTTTTCATAGTATTCTTGAATTACTTTCTTTTTTTCTTCAGTTCTATATTGTAATTTTCCTTCTTCATCTTGTAGATATTTTATAACTTTTTTCTCCTTCTCTTTTCTTAGTTTGTATGCTAGCCATCTTCCTGATTTATTTGGATTTTCAAAAAAAAACTGTTTCAATGCTCTCAATTGATTTGCTAATGATTCTTATTCATTTAAGGTTATTTCATGCTTCTTCAATTCCATCAATTTCTTAATTTTTTTATTTTGAACATCTTTCTGGAACTCTTTTTCCAGGCTTTTATACTCTTCTTCCAATCTTACTTGTTTCTGCCGTTTCTTTTTGTTCTTTTTCCTCAAGTATGTTATTGCCAGTCCTCTAATATATGTTTTCATTGTATCCCATACATTTTGAAGTGATGTATCCTCCTTTTTATTTAATTATTTTAAAAATTCCAATTCCTTTTCCACAAATTCCTGGAATCCTTTTTCATTTAATATTGTTGTATTCAAAGTCCATCTTGTCTTTTTCTTTTGCCCTTTCCATACTATTGTCATTGGACTATGGTCTGTCCAAATATTCGAACCAATATTCACTTCTTGCACCTCTTCTATAAGTCCAGTTGACATCCATACCATATCTATCCTTGACCATGATAGGTGTCTATTTGAATAAAAAGTATATTTACTCTCCTTCACATGTTTTTGTCTCCATATATTTTGAATACTTAATTCTTCTATCATTGTAAAAAAGGATTTTGGTAATGTTCTTCTAGATTTTTTATTTATCTTCAGTTTTATAATCCAAATCTGGGTCTGTAACGGCATTAAAATCATCCATCATACATACATTTTCATAGTTCAATGCTATAATTTTCCTGTGCAATTGACAATAGAATTCTTCCTATTTTTCATTTGGTGCATACAATGCTATCAAGAATATTTGTTTTGATTTGGTGGCTCTGCGCACCTCGAACGGATATTCCTTTAGGAGCTCCAGTCCCGGGATTCTGTTTAGTTGCTAGAACAGTGAAAACCGGCTGCCTAGTGACTTGAAACTCTCCCCCTGGGGAAAAGGGGGAGGGAGGAGTGGAAGGGTCTGGGTAGAGCTCCCCTAGATCCCCAGGTTTTTCTTTTTAAGCCTGGGGGTTGCAAGGTGCGAGCTTTCTGAAAGCCCTTCATTCTCCATACCCGGGATGATTCTGCTATATGCAGAACGAGGCGTCGCGTCCACACCAGCAAGTAATATTAAGGATTATAAGAACTTCGACTTTGGATGCTGGCAGAGCAATTCAGGAGAACAAAAGATTGTAAATACTGATCTTTAACTCCGTTTTAAACAACAAAGGGGAAATGGCGCCTGAAGGCATGAAAACAAAACTTACTATTGAAAGTGCTTGTTAACTCTGGTAACATTGTTAAAGCTACTGGATTATACATAAAGAAAAAGATTTAAAGTGGAAGCTGAATGGAAAAGACTAAGGTATCGATTTTAATCAATTTTTATTTTTAAACTTTGTGGAAAATAACTGGATTTATTGGCCTGACAGCAGAAGTAATATAAAGTGAAGATTGAAATATGGCTGGAGGATTCTCATCATATGAGTCAGCAAATTCACAAGTTGTGACTGTACGGGTTTTTCAAGAATTTTTAAACTCTTTTACTTCTGTCATAATAGAATCAATTGAAAGAATCTTTCAAAAATATAATTTAATAATAACAAAGGTTTGCTGGCTGGAAAAGATGAAGAAATCAATCTGACTAATGTGACTCTGGAGGACAAAAAAGAGGTTGTCAGGATTAAGATGGAGGTTATTACACAGGATATAGAGGTTTTGCACAGGATATAGAGGCCTCCACGCAACTAACAGGAAAAAAGCAATCAGACTCTTCGCTGCAAAATGGCAAATATTGTGACAATCTTTGGTTTTATAGACAGAATCAACATTTAAGGGATGAAATGATTGATTATAAGAGCAGGAAGAGTCAGGACTGTGGTTTCAAATTAGAGGATATAACTGTAAGAGGAGAAAGAGTCTTAAAGATACATCAACCTCAACTTAAAATTCAAAAAAATTCAAAAATAAAAGCAGGAGGAAGAGCAACGCTGAAAAAGAAAAAAAATACTGAAGAGAAAGGATTGGAAAAAATATAGAAAGAAACAAAGAAGGGGAGATTATTTTTTTGGGGAGGAGGAGGATTTTGGCAATAAATTTGAAAAGTTTATTGTTTTATTGAAGTTAAAAGGTTTAATTAAAATTGGATAGCTTTCTTAAATTTAAACTTATTGAAGTATTAAAATGGTTAATTTAAACTTTAATGGATAGTTTTGTAAAAGTTTTGAAATTTTTAAAATGTTCAATTTAGGATTAAGGGATTTTTTAAAGTTATATGTGATAAAAGGTTTAAATCAGATATGATTTAAGAGTAATGCTGAAGAAGTATTACTGAAGAGGAAGGATTGGGGGGAAAATATAGACTTTTGAGGAGGATCTCAGTGATAAATTTGATAAGTTTATTGTTTTATTGAAGTAAAAAGCTTTAATTAAAATTGGATAGTTTTTTCCCAATTCAATGAAGTGTTAATATTAAACTTTAATGGACAGTTTTGTAAAAGTTTTGAAATTTATATTTTGAAGGATGTCTTACTGATGCATTAAGAGATTTTAAAATGTCCAATTTAAGATTATGGGTTTTTTAAAAGTTATATGAGATGAAATGTTTAAGTTAGACATGATTTAACAAACGGAAAAGTGACAAGAGAATTTATAAAGGGTAGGTTGATGGATAATTGCTAAAAGAAGAGTTGAAGAGTGAGAGGGAGTTTTGAATTCTGTAGTAAGCTATCTTATTTGAGTTTATATTTGTTAAATTTTATACCCTGTTTTTGCTCTGGGAATTGGGTGTGTGTGTGTGGGGAAGGGGGTTGAAGGATGGGAGGGGATAAAATTGAAGTACAGATAAATGTATTAATAGTAAAGTAAAGAAAATGGGGGGAAATGTCACAATAAATGAGATGATAAAATTAAGATATGACAAATATTGTTAGAACAAGAAGAAGATATAAAAATGTACTTAAATGATATATTGTATGATTGGTTATGAATTGTATGTTTGTTTGATTATAAAATAAAAACTTTTTCTCAAAAAAAATTGTTTAAAGTTCATTTTTTGAGCCAATTTTTTTTATTGTAGTTTTTTCCCTTTTCCAAAATTCCAGTACATAATCGAACATACAGTGTTACTTTTCTCACACAAAGCAGGTTAAATTGATTATTCCTATATATTCTACAACTCCTAGATATATATGTGTATCTTAAACTTTATACTAATCTTTACAAGTATACTAAACTTTATACTAGTTTTTAAATCGGTTATCAATCCACCTGTACCAATTTTCTCACACCATATAGTATTCTGAATCCTCTTTTTCATTTAGTTCTAATGTTTATTATTTCGGCACAGTCAAATATTTTTTGAATAATGGATTCCTCTGGTGGTACATTGTTTCCTTTCCAATGTTGTGCATATGCTATTCTCGCTGCTGTGAGTATGTGTAAAATTAAATAATCTGTTCTTTTGTCATATTTGATCTTTAGTACTCCCAGGAGAAAAGTTTCTGGAATCAATTCAATTTTACTATTAATTAATTCTTGTAGCCAATTTTGTATTTTACTCCAATACCTCTTCACTTCAGGACATGACCACCACATGTAGAAGAAGGTACCTTGGTGATGCCCACACTTTCAACACTTAGGACTTACATTCGGATAGATTTTTGCTAGTCTTGCAGGCACTAAATGCCACCGGTATAATATTTTATATTGGTTTTCTTTGTATGTTGCCGCTTTTGTTAATTTGTAGTTTTTATTCCAAATCATTTCCCATTCATCTAGATTTATATTATGTCCTGTATTCTTGGTCCACGCTATCATTGGTTCTTTTACCACCTCTTCCGCTCTGTCATATTCTAATAAATAATTGTATAATCTGGATAATACTTTTATTTCTGGATCCACCAATAATTTGTCTAATTGATTTGCTTCCACCTTGATACCAAATTCTTCTATGTCTTTTTTATATCTGGATTGAATCTGTAAGTATGCCCACCAGTCAATATGTATTCCCTGCTCACCTAAGATCTGATTACTTTTGAGTTTTCCTTGATTGTCTAGGAGCTCTTTATATCTAATCATTTTGCTAATCTCTGTTGTATTGGGATATCATGGCTTCCATGGTTGATAACCAGTTTGGGATTTTCAAGTACTGTTTCCTCCTAATTTCTTCCCATATTTGTATTAATGCTTCTCTAATCTTATTTCTATGAAAGTATGTTTTTGTCTTGTTTTTTTGTCCCACATAAAGGTGTGCCACCCTCTTTGTAGGTCATGTCCTTTCAAGGTTAGAATTCTTTTGTTCCTTAGATTGACCCAATCTCTTATCCACACTAGGATGGCGGCTTTATGGTATATTTCCCAAGCCGGAAGGCCAAAACCTCCCCTACATCTGCTGTCCTGTAGTGATCGCAATTTTATTCTTGCTTTTTTCCCAGCCCAAATAAATTTCATGATAATTTTATTAAATTCTGTGAAAAAAATGTTATCCAAAATAATGGGTATCATTTGAAATAAATACAATATTTTAGGTAGGATATTTAGGCAGCTTGATAGATGCTATCCTGCCCAAGAGTGATAATTGTAGTTTCCCCCATTTTTCCAAATCCCTTTTTATTTTTTGGACCAGGGCCACATAGTTTTCTTTTAATGATGAGCATCTCGCTGATAACCAAATCCCTAGATATTTGATTTTTTTTGACTATTTGGAAATCTAATTCCTTTTCTAATTCTTTCTTCTGTGTTTTTGTTAAATTTTTGACCAATAGTTTGGTTTTCCCTTTATTCATTTTAAATCCAGCTACTTCCTATTTCTTGCAATAAAAGTTCATTTTTATTTCCACCATCAAAATCCTGCCTTCCTCATCTTCAAAAATTGATTTAGGTTCTAATTTTTCTTTAATATATAATGCCACACCTCTTTTACTTTGTTGTATCGGTGATGTAAATAAAACTCCTAATTTGGGATATTGTAATAATTTTATGTGTTGTTTTCTAATATGAACTTCTTGTAAACATATAATGTCCACCTTCAGAGTATTTAATTTAGTCAATAATCTGTTTCTTTTTATCGCTGCATTTAGTCCATTTACATTTAAAGATATTGCTTTTATTTCTTCTTTCATATTTACTTATTACTAGGTTTTAATTTCATTGCCCTAGTCTCTGTTTGTTCGATTAGATCTTTGGCTCTCACTCCTTCTCTCTAAGCCCTTTCCTCTTTAGCTTTTTCCTCTTAATTCTTTTCTTCATCTTTCTCTTTTGCAACACCTACAGCTCCCAAATCTTCTTCCATAGGTCCACAAAATTGTTGATAAAATAACTTCGCTTTCTCAATTGAATCAAGTCTGTGTCTTTGTTCTTGCCATGTCACCATGATCCCTTCAGGTATTAACCATCTAAAATTCACTCCTTTAGATATTAAAAATCTTGTTAAGAATTGATATTCTCTCCTCAAATCTCAAACTCTTCTGGGTATTTGTCATAGAATCACAAGTTCTTTATCCTTGCGTTTCAATGCTGTAATCCTTGCTGCTTGAAGTATCTCTGTTTTCATCGTTCTCTTTGTGAATCTTACATGTACTTCCCATGGTAATTTATTCCTTATTGCATATCTAATGTATATTCTGAAGGCTTCATCAATCTCATTTAAAATCTTTTCCTTGGGTTGTTCCAAGGCTTCAGCTAAAATCTCTGCAATTATTTCTGGTAGATTTTCTCCTTTTTCTTCTTCTATATTTTGGAATCTTAAGTAGAATTCAGAATGTCCCATTTCCAGCAAAATAATTGTTCTTTCTTGAGATTTGTCTGCGGAAACCAAATTTTCAACTTTTTCTTTGTCATTTACACTTTTTCTTCTACTTTCTGAATTCTCTCCTCATTCTTCCCCATCATTTCTTTCATTTCTTGTAGTTCCTGTTTTATATCATCATGGAATGATTGCATAAATTTATGTAACTCCATCATCTCAGACATTTTCTGCATTTCTGCCACTGAGGGACTTGGTGCTGGCTGCGTAAATTTCTTCATTTCCACTTCTCCAAAAATTTAATGTTAATAATTGATAATCCACTTATGGTTTAATTATAATCCAAATGTCTAATTCAATAATTAAATTAGTAGGCATAAAATTAGAAAGAAAAAAAAGTAAAAAACCTCAAATCATCCCTTCCCTTCAAAAATATAAAGAAAAAATAAAAAAGAGTGGAAAAAACAAGCTAGAAGGGGGGTTGAGTTGTAATCCAACTGTTTCAAAGGAAAAAAAATAAAAAGTAGAATTTTAAAATCAAAATCAAAACTACGACTCCATAAAAGGATCAGTTTGGTAAAGACTAACAAGAAAATAAAAGTTAAAAAAGGCAAAAGTTTCTTCTGACTCTTCAAGTCTCAATCCACAGGAAAATAATACTTTAAAAAAACAATTCTATTGAGTTCAATAAAAAAAATATCCAACCAAAAAAGAGACAAAGATAAAAAACAAAAAGACAAATCTAAAGACTTTTTTTTATAGTTCTCAAAGCAAAACTAAACAACCCAGAAAAGGAAAAAAATAAAATAAAATAAAAAGTTACAGTGCACAAGGCCAATATGGAAAAAAAAAATTCCAAAACACGTTTAAAGTCTAATCTCTCCACTCTCCACTGTCAAAATGTCAAGATCAGGTATTTGTTAGGCTTTCTTTAAAATATATATATCTTTCTTTCCTTTTTCTTCTACCACTAGATGGCACTGCAGGTTAACTTTCCGCCTTAACTCAACACTTCCAATACTTTCACTTCTTTAAACAAAGTATCGTTTAAGCAATCAACATTGTAACAGTCCATTAAAAAAATTAAGTAATCCATTCAGTCATTCAAAACTTTAATGTCCAAATATCCAATTGTTTTTAAAGTCTCCAAGTCTTCTTTTTTTTCCAGTAAAAATTTAATAAAAGAAAGTTTAATGAGCTCTCAGTAACGCGTTCCTTGCCACCCCAATTTTCCAGATGTGGGTGCAAGTACACACCCGTACCAACTCCTCACTCTCAGCCACTCTTCTCTACCCTTTTGATCTTCCAGGTAGTTTTAAGAGAAACTTTCAAAATGATAAAGTTAAGTTAATCTCACTTCAATGTCACAGGCTGGCTCTTTACTTTCTCTTCTGTTATGGCCATCCCAGCTTTTTAGCAACTTCTTGGTTGCTTTCCCACAGTGTCCGATTTGAGGAGCTTCTTCTAGTCTTTCCGGGGAGTTTGCAGTCCCCCTGGATCAACCAATACATGCTCCTCTTGTTGGTTGTACCTACAGGATGACTTAGGTCACAAAGGACCCTCGAACAATGGAGATATCGACTACTATCATCTACTATCGTGATGCTGATCACGCCCCCTCAAGTTTCAACAATTTATGGAGAAAGAATTGGTTTTCTTTTTCAGAGAAAATAAAAAGGAAGATACCTCACTACAAAAAGTGTGGGACATAGCGAAAGCATACATTTGAGGATTGGCAATGACTTATTTGGGAAAAAGGAACAAAAAGAAAAGACAAACTCAAAAAAAATTGGAAGAGGAGTATAAGAAATTAGAGGTGGAACTGCAGAAAGATACACAAAATAAGATTAAAAATCAAATAGACCTAAAAAATATGAATTGAATTGAATTGAAAAAGAGGACTTGGCACTTAAAATTAAGACTTCTAAGCAAAATTTATTTGAAAATGCAAACAAGCCAGGAAGATGGCTGGCATACAAAATGAAAAAGAAGAGAGAGAGAAAGTTAATTAATCAAGTAACAGATGAGGAGGGAACTGTATGTTATCAAAACGAAGAAAAGAAAAAAATAGTACAGAAATATTATGAGAACTTCTATAAACAAGAGACAATATCAGAAGAAAGGATAAAACAATATTTAGAAAAATCTGAACTACCCAAAATATCAGAAGATTATAAAAAAGCATTAGAGGAAAGAATAACGATGATGGAACTAACACAGGGGATTAAAAAACAAAAGAATGGGAAAACACCAGGCCCAGATGGATTGCCAGCAGAGTTATATAAAACATTACAAGATGTAATAAGCAACACAATGCTGGAAGTATTTAATGAACTCTTGGTAGAAGCAAAGATACCAAATTCATGGATAGAGGCATATATTACCCTAACGAAGATACAGACCTGCAACAAATAAAGAACTATAGACCGATCTCCCTGTTAAAGGAGGATTATAAGATATTTGCATCAATAATGGCTGATAGACTAAAAAGACTGCTAAATGAATTTATACACACAGACAAAAATGGCTTCTTATCTAAGAGATAGATTAGAGAAAATATGAGAATAATTTTGAATACTTTGGAATATTATGAAGCACATCCAGAAAAACAAATGGTGTTGATGTTTCTTGATGCACAGAAAGCATTTGATAATGTGAATTGGCAATTTATGATAAAACAATTAAAGACTATGGATTTTGGGGAGAGATTTATAAACATTAAAACAATTTATTATACGCAATCAGGTGATGGTAAATGGAGATATGACAGAGAAGGTTAATATCATGAAAGGCACAAGGCAGGGTTGTCCTTTATCCCCATTATTATTTGTGTTGACATTAGAAGTATTAAATAGAAATATAAAACAAAATGAAGAGATAACAGGTATCAGAATTAAGAAAGAAGAATATAAACTACAGGCATTTGCAGTTGATCTACTGTTTATTTTGGAGGAGCCGCAAGTAGTTAGGCCAAAATTAATAGAACAAATAGAAGAATATGGAGAAGTGACAGGGTTGAAAATCAATAAGGATAAAATGAAAATATTGGTGAAAAACATCACAGAGAAGCAGAAAGGGGAATTAATGGAAAAACTAAATATTCAGATTACTAAAAAAGTAAGATATATAGGAATTCAGTTAACAGTAAGATGCATCACGATTAAGGAAGATAATTACTGTATTTTTCAGAGTATAAGTCGCACCTTCGTTTTTGGGGAGGAAAATAAGAAAAAAGCTGATTGGTGGATGGATTGGCCTCCTGGAATACCCTCAATCAGCTGTTTCCAGAAGTGAATTTTAGCAACAGGTTCGTTGGTTGTGAGCTCTGTGCCTTGCTTTTTTTTTCTGCCTCTGAAACTTCTGAAACTCTGTTTCAGAAAAAACTTTTTTTTCTGCCTTTTCTTTTGTTGCTTGCTATATTATTTTAGATAAAAGCCTTTCAGGGGCTTTTTTTCTGAAGCTTTGTTTCTGAGGCTTTTTTTCTGAAGCTTCTTTCAGCCTCTGAAATCTCCGTTTGTGAGGCTGGGCAGGGCTACATTCGGAGTATAAGATGCACCCAGATTTTCACCCTCTTTTTGGGGTGGAAAGGTGCGTCTTATACTCCAAAAAATACAGTATTACAAATTGAAAAGACAAATTCAGATGGACTTGGAGAGATGGAAGAATGTACAATTACCATTAGTGGGAAGAATAGCAACAATTAATATGAATATATTACCAAGATTGTTGTTTCTATTTCAAACAATACCAATAAAATTAGAATTTTTTTTTCAGAATCTTAATAAAATAATAATGAAATTTATATGGCAAGGGAAAAAAGCGAGAATTAATATAAAAATGTTACAAGATGCAAGACTTAGAGGAGGGTTTGGATTACCAAATTGGGAATTATATTATCAGGCAGCAACGTTATCATGGATGAAAGAATGGATTGTATTAAGAAATGCAAGGTTATTTTTTTTTATTGAAAAAGTTTTAAAAGTTTTACATACATTTTCTCCCCCCTCCCCAACCACCCCCCCGACTTCCCAGAGCAAATACAAAATATAAAATACAGCTTAAATCCCCTAAATTCAACTCCAGCTCTCACTTATCATAATCATTAAACAAATGGGTAAAAGGAAAGCAAGTCTTCTTTTTTCTTATTCCATCTAATTTAACAGAATTAGTATCCATTTATAATTACAGCAGTTACTAAAACAGTTAAATATTACCTAATCAAACCTATCATTACTCAATTTAACTAATAGATGCTTAACAGATTATTAGATCTATACAGTTTAACAAAATATTTTATAACTTCTTTCATTGAAAACAAAAAAAAAACCTCATTCAAAAACCCCAAGTTTAAAATAAAATACTATATAAACTCTTCCGTCCTCCAGTTTTAAACCATCAAGGTCCAATTATAATTAAAACACTTAAAAAAATTTTTTTTCTAACTAAAAAATAATAATCAAACCTCTTATTAATTTATCAATACATATTAAGAAATCAACTAAAAACATCATTTAATAGCTATATCAAACATTTAAATTCTTCATACTAAACCAGTTGCTAATCTTCTTATCTTCACATCTTCCAACAGCATATAAAATGTCTTCATTTGCGCCTACCCACCTAAATAAAAATTGCTTCTTTATATAAAAAAAAAACCCCGAGTGACTTTGTAATTGTATTTCAAATAGTATCCATCAAATCCAGCCAGAAATTAGATTAATAAATTCATCAGATGTGTTAGGGAAACCACCAGATCAACTGCAACTAGACCCATAGTCCTTTTGCCTTATATTTATTACCTTCAAACAGAAAACTCCAATTTACTATATTCAATAGAACTTCTGCAATTGCAATTAAATCCAAATTTATTACAGTCCTTAATAAAATATTCCAAATCATTCAGGTCAAGGCTTATTTTACAACTCAACACACCAGCGTTGCAGTGATCTGTTTATTCTTCTCAAAATATTCCAATACAGCTGTAGGTTACCTCCTCATCGTCGCTCATCGCTTAGTTAACTGGCATTAAGCTGTTGGATGTTTTCTTCCAAAAGTTCAAAATCTTTAGACACTTAAACAATACTTTTTAAGGACCATCTTCTCATCAAGCAGGGTTATTTTCCTTATCTCCAGTCTTTCTTCTTCTCCTTTTTATGAACTCTTTTCTTAACTTTGATCCCTCTGCCTTTTTTAACTCCAGTATAACCTTGCATTTTTGGGGATTGCATATTATAAAATTTTTGCAGAAATATAACTTCTTCTGAAAACAGCTCTTTAAGTGCGGGTTGGACTTTGTAAGAAAAAATTCGTGTAACCAAAGTCTCATCAGCTCCCAAAATTTCTTGCTCCTTATTCTGCAAAGCGTCCATCTTTCTCTCCCAAAAAAACTACTATAGGCTGTTGTTGTTGTTCTTTTCCTTCTCCCAGCTCTTCAATCAATCCCCCACTGCTAGATTGCAACTCAGTATTTCCATGTATTTCATTGTTTCCAGCTTGAGAAGCTTGAAATATAGTATCAATTTTTTCCAATAAAGCAGAGGTAATTGAGCTCCAAGCTTCCTCAAAATCAGACCATATCTGAGGGTTAATTAACCCTTCTTTGCTTTCTTTGCTTTCAAAAAGACCAGTCATCTTGCCCCCCTTCTTTCTTCCCTTCCAAAAGGACAGGGGGGGAAAAAAGTATCAAAAAGAAAAAAAAACCCTTTGCAGTTTGTAATTTATATTACTGCTTCAATTATTATAATTACTTCCTTTCTTGGTTCATCCACTTTTCAAAAAAGAGTTTTACGTTTCAAACAGGGGCTTGTCAATAATTACTTTTAACTTTCACTTCTTCACGCCCCGTTGAAACTCAAACGCCATCTTGCTTTCACTTTCTGCTTAAGGAAAATCTTTTAAAGAAGGTAAATCTTTGGAGTTAAAAAAAGAAAATACTTGCTGTTTTATTCATGCCGCTTATGCTCCGCCAGCTCGATTCAAAAAATATTTGTTTAAAGTTGGTTGCTGGGATGGTCACGACATCTAGCTCTGCAAAGCAGAGACATCCAGGGTCCGGAGTACTGACAGGCTTAACGGGGAGCTCTCATCTTCGAGCGCCAGATTATGGGTAAAATCTGGCACTCTCAGGGAGCTCTAACCCACCCGTCTACTTACTTTCCCCCCTCTTACCAGGGGGAAAGTTTCCAAACCGCAAGACAGCTGATAGTCGCTGTTCTTGCGGTTCTACGGAGCCCTGGGTTGGCGCTTCAAAAAGAAGCATCCAGCGATGTCGCAATCCCACTGGAAGTCCCGCAATCCAAGGGTCATGATCTACAACTGGGTTGGCATGCCTTCTTATGATATGGGAAGAATAAGATACTTAGCTATTTTTAAAGACATTATGTAAGAAATGCTTTATTATCAGTATGGGACAAAGTTAGAGAAAAACATTATTTGAAAATACCATCATGGCTTTCAACAATGGAAGCATTAATACATCCAAATTTTATCAAAATGGGAAATATTATTGGAAATTGGAAAGCGGAAAAAATCTCTACAGAGGGAGAGGTAATAAAGAAAATATTAGAATGTGCAGAAATGAGTAGATAAACATTGGCAATTAAAGGGAAGGAAGAATCGGAGTATTATAACATATGGGGGCAATTTTATCATTGGATAGAAAATTAAAGTGGGGATGTGGCCTGCAGCACAGCAGAACAACGCAAATTTCAGGGCTCCGGAGTGAACGCTGACATCTCAGTTGTTTTGGAGGTCCATAGTGGACCATAGCCGACCCGTAAGGTCGGTGAAGAAAGGGAGCATAGGCTGGTGTTGACAGGGAAGCCGCAAATTCCCTGTAGCACTGGTGAAGAGCCTTCGACTCTACAGCTGGGAAGACATCCATTGAGAGCTGTTGCAAAGCCAGGGCGGTCACGGGTAAAGGAAAGGAAAGAGGAAACAAGGCACAACATCTAGGTGAGAAGGAAATTTCTGTCTTGGAAACAAGACCTCTATTTTTTAACAGACATCCTGAACTGTTAAAAAAAAGTAGAAATGAAGAGAAACAGCAAGAGTGAAAGGGGAGGAAGTGGATATCTGGCTATCTTCCCATTTCCAGGCTAGCAGCGAAAGAGCGATGGCCATAAATAAAAGCTTTTTTTTTTAAGAATATGAACAGATTTTTTTTTTTAATTTGATTTATATGCCACCCTTCTCCGGAGACTCAGGGTGGCTTACAATGCGCTAAGCAATAGCCTTCATACTTTTGCATATTTATACAGAGTCAGCTTATTGCCCCCACAAACTGGGTCCTCAATTTACCTACCTTAGAAAGGATGGAAGGCTGAGTCAACCTTGAGCCTTGGTGAGATTCGAACCTGCAATAATTGCAGGCAGCTGATGTTAATAACAGGGCTTTAGACCACTGTAGATTTGGAAAATAATGGAGAGCAGATTGGGTAGGGTGAATTTTGATTGAAATACGGATGAATTTTGGACTTTAAAATACATACTGGAAAGGTCTCAGTCGGAACAAATAGATTTAAGATCAGTGGAATAAGTTGTGAAGTTACACAGTGCTATCTAGTGGTGTTAAAAAAGCCTTTTCTTTGTTTTTTTTCTGAGAACAAGAAATGACCTTGAAAGAATAAAGAATGACCTTGAGTAACATTTGAGATAAACTGTCTTATGACTTATTGGAGTAAAAAAGGAGAAGGGGAAAAAGAAAAAAGATTACCAACTGAATAATAGATTAAAGACTATTCTGTTTGAACTGTTATTTTTTTTCTACATGTATTATCTGCTGTTATACTATTTTTGCTGACTATTTGGAGTTAAAGCTTTTGGATCTTTTCTTTTCCTTTCTTCTGTTCTTGTTCAAAACCTGAAATGTTGGAAAATAAGAATTTGGACATTGTATCATTTTTTGATTTTGCCTCTTTCAACATTTTGTATTTTGGATACTTATTTTTTTCTCTTTTTATTGTTTTTATTGCATTTTTACCTTTATTTTTTTCATATATATATATATATATATATATATATATATATATATATATACACACACACACACATGTTTGTTTTTTGTATTCTATGGCTGGTTTTTGGTGATTTGTTTTTCTTTCTTTTTAAATTTTTTTTCTCTTTCTTCCTACAATTTTTGGTGGTTTATGATTTTTTTTCTCCCACTGGTTTTGTTTTTGTTTTTTTCTTATACTAGTTTCCCTTTATATGGAACATTATTGTTTGGTTTTGTTAGCATCATTTTTCAAATATATGGATTAGGGTAACAAGAACCTGAAGACTTGAGGTGACCAGGACGACAAACGTGGATTATAATTATTTATTTATGATATTTGGACTACAGATTGGGTGATTTGAAAGTAAAGATCAAGATGAAGAAGCTAACATCATATCTATCATTGCCATCAATACCAACAGTACCGAGCTCCGCAGCACAAAAAGCAGCAGAAACAACAACACAACAAGACAAAACCAACATGGAATTAAAAAATATGATACAGGCAATGCACAATGATCTCAAGGAACAAATAAGTAAGGTGGAAGTAGAAGTAAAGGAGATAAAAGAGATGATGGGAAAAAAGCGAACAAAGATTGACAACAGTGGAGGAGAAAGCAGAAGCAACAGAGAAAAAAGTGGAGGAGATGTATGTAGTTTTATATCTTACAACTATAGATAAAAGCCAGGAAAAGATAATAATACAGTTGGAAATGGATAAGGCTGACTTTTATTTAAGATTTCAAAATCTAGAGGAAGAAAAAGGAGAGAACTTACCAGAAAAAAAATTGCTGAAATATTAGCGGAAGTTATGAAAGAGAGTTCAGAAAAAATAATGAATGAGGTGGATGAAATTTACAGAGTGTATACAAGATACGCAATGAGAAATAACTTACCTAGAGAAATACATGTTAGATTCATCAAAAAACCACAAGAACAGAGATTTTACAACTTATGAGGAACATGATGATAAAATATAAAGGTAGAGATATAGTGGCGTTGAAACAAGTTCCAAGAAGAGGGAGAGATCTAAGAAAAGAATATCAATTTTTGACGAAACACTTGATTAAAAAAGAAGTGGATTTTAGATGGGTGATACCAGAAGGAATTTTGGTGAACCTACAAGAACAAAGGCACAGATTGGATACAGTAGAAAAGGCAGAGCTATTCTATCAGCAATATATAGAACACCAAGAAGAAGAGAAAGTAAGAGAAGAAGGAGGGGCAAGCTGACAAGAAGAGAAAAAAGAACAATTAAAACACAACCAAGGAACAAGAGGAAAGAGCATTGAGAGAGGGAGTAAGAACAAAAGAAATAAAAGAACAAAGAGAAACAAGAGTGAGTAGATCTACTAAATAAATAAACAAGTAAAAATGGAAGAGGAAGAAGTAAAAGTAATATCAGTGAATATAAATGGATTAAATTCATTAATAAAAAGAAGAAGAATATTTAATAAATGAGAAAAATGAAAATTAGAGATTATATGTTTATAAGAAGTTCATATTAAGAAACAGCACAAATATCTATTGGAGCAAATGAAACTGGGAACATTATATACAACACTTGCTAGTCAAAGTAAAAGAGGGGTAGCATTATACATTAAAAAAAATTCAATCCAAACAATTTTTTGAAGATGAGAAGGAAGAATATTATGAACCTGAAGGTTGAAATAAATATGAATTTAAAAAAACATTGTTAGTGGCAATATATGCTCCAAATGATAACCAAGAAGAATACTATGTGAAATTACATTAAAAAATTATAGAATATGAATATGAAGAGATATATATATTAGGGGATTTTAATGCAATAATAGATAATGAGTTGGACTATAAACCCACAAAACTGAATAAGAAGATAAGAAAAATATTGCCAAAAATTTCTTTCACAATGATAGATGAATTAAGCTTACAAGATACTTGGAGACAAAGTCACCCAAAAGAAAAGCAGTATACATTTTACTCAAATAGACATTTGTCATGGTCAAGAATAGATATGATGTGGATATCAACAGAATTAATAGCTAAAATACAAGAGATTGATATTGAAACAAATGTATGACATGGAATCTAATAATAATGACGTGGAAGGGGGGAAAAGAAAAATGAGATGGACATTAAATCAAAAATTATTAAATGAAAAAAATTTAAACAATATATGGAAAAAGAACTGACTTTTTTCTTTAAAGAGAATAAGAAAGAAGATATATCTTTACAAAGTAAGTGGGATAGCAGCAAAGCATATATTAGAGGATTGACAATGACATATTTAGGAAAACGAAATAAACAGAATAGGCAAATGCAAAAGAAATTAGAGGAGGAATATAAGAGGTTAGAGATGTAGTTGCAAAAAACCCACTCATGACAAAAAGATTAAAAATTTGATGGATCTGAAAAAGCATAAGATGAATTTAATGGAAAATGAAGAATTGGCGAATAAGATAAAAGCTACAAAGCAAAATTTCTTTGAAAATGCAAATAAACCAGGATGATGGTTAGCATATAAAATGAAAAAAGAGAAAGAAAAGAAATTAATAAATCAATTAATAGACCAAGATGGAAAGATATGTTATAGAAGTGAGGAAAAGAAAAGGATAATTGAGAAATACTACAATGGATTGTATCAACAAGAAATAATAGAAGAAGATGAGATAGAACAATATTTGAAGAAAATGGAACTGCCTAGAATCCCGGAAAAGTTCAAAAAATTATTAGAAGAAAAAATATCTATGATGGAATTAATGGAGGGAATTAAAAGACAGAAAAATGAGAAGACACCAGGCCCGGATGGATTACCAGCAGAGGTATATAAAACCCTACAAGATGTACTAAGCAATGTGATGCTGCAAGTATTCAATGAACTATTACTTAAAGCTAAAATTCCAGACTCACGGATGAAGGCATATATAACTTTAATACCAAAAGAAGAGGCAGATCTGCAACAGATAAAGAATTATAGACCAATATCTCTATTAAATGCAGATTATAAGATTTTTGCATCAATCATACCTGAAAGATTGAAAAAATTATTAAACGACTTTATTCATTCAATAAAGATAAGAAAAAAATTCTAGTTAAAAATATGAGAGTAAAGCAAAAGAAGGAGATGATGGAGAAACTGGACTTCCAAATTGTGAAGAAAGTGAAATATTTGGGCATCTATTTGACATCAAGAAGTGTAATGCTCAAGGAAGACAATTATCAGAAACTGAAAAAACAAATTGAAATAGACCTGGAGGAATGGAGAAACTTGCAATTAACACTAATGGGAAGAATAGCATTAATAAAAATAAATGTATTACCAAAAATACTATTTCTATTTCAAACTATACCAATAAAATTGGAGAAAAAGGACTTCCGGTTGGCACCGCCGACGTTGTGGACCATCTCCGTGAACCGCCAGCCCCGCGATCACGTTAAGCCGTCTTGACAGCACTAATCGGCTGTCTGATGGCTCGAAAACCTCACCTTCGGGAGAAGAAGGAGAGGTGAGCCGGTGGGTGGGGGTAGAGCTCCCTGGAAGCCCCTGGAATAACTCCAGGGGCTTGGAAGGTGAGAGCTCCCCGCTTAGTCCACCAAAACTCCGGATCCGGGACATCTCTGTTTTAAACAGAGCCAGACGTTGTGACCAACTCTGCTTTCAAAATAGAAACCGATTGATCCCAAGAGCAGACAGAGCGGAAGCAGGAGAACAAGCATTTACAAGTAACAATACTTAACTCTGAATTTACATTGTTTCTAATTGAACTGCTCTGAGCGGGAGGCTGGAAGATGGCGCCTTTATTGTGGGCGTGAAAGTGAAAGTCAGAAACAAAAGTGCTTGTTAAGACCTGTGCTCTGAGAGTGGATTAAAAGCGGCTGCTGCTGGACTGTGAGTTTGGTGGAAGTGGAGGAAGGACTATTTTGTTTGAAAAATCATAAGCTACAAACAAATTATTTTTGGAGAGTGTTTAAGAGACTTTGAGGCTGTTAAAAAGGAAAAAAGTTTTTTAAAACAAGATGGCTTCTAAGCAAGTTAAGACAGTAGCCCCCAAAAGTGGAGGAAGCTCTCCAGTAGGGACACAGAAAGTACAGCTTCCGGTGGAGTCACAGAGTCAGGAGGCTTCTATAAAAGAACTTAAAGATTTTATAAAAGAAGCCATGATCAATCAAACTGCAGCCATGAATGACCAAACAGTAATTATGGAAGGGAAGCTTAAAGAATTTGCTGAAGATATAAAAGCAATTAAAGATGTTGTGGAAGTTAAACATAATGAAATAAGATATGACATTGTTCTAGCTGTTTCAGGACTGGCAAAACACCTTGTTAAACTGGGAGAGAGAATAGAGGAAATCAATGAATCTAATTTGAATCTGGAGGATAAAGTAGGAGAAATTTTAACCAAAACAGAAAAGGTGGATGATGAGATGGTTATGCTGCAATACAGATCTATGGAATTTGCCTTGAGATTGAGAAGGCTAAAAGGCTAAAAGAAAATAGCCATGAAAACGTAAGAGATATCTGTGCTGGAGCTATGGCAGTGATTATTAATGACAGGCCAGAAGATGTAGCAATTCAAATTGATAAAATCTACAGGGTTAATTCCTGGGTGGCAAGACAAAGGCAGTTACCAAGAGATGTGGTGATCTACTTTACAACCAGGAGAATTAGAAATGATATTTTGCAAGCATCTTACAAGAATAAAGTTCAAGTGGATGGACAAGAATTAATGATTCTGAAAGAGATTCCTCCCAAAATGTTAAGGGGAAGAAAGGAATTTGGATTCTTGGCAAATGAATTGAGAAATCAACAAATTCAGTATAGATGGGATGTTCCAATTGGTCTAACAGTAAATTATGGTGGAAAAAGACATTGTTTAAACACAGTTTGGAAAGCAAAAGAATTCTATGTTAATGTTCTGAAAGCGGGACACCCACCCTCACCAGGGGGGGATAGAAAGGAAAAGAAAACAGAGATGATACCGCAAGAGAAAGATGGAAAGCAGATACAAACCTATGCTGAAGTTGCAGCTGGAGTAACTACTTTGCAAGAAGAGTTATTGCAAATTGGAGGTCCACCCATAACTTCAGAATTACCCAAGAAACCAGAGGAGCCAGGAGAACAACGAGTGACACGAGCAACTTATAAACGCAAAGTACAACAACTTAAAGAACAACCTCAAGTTTCATCTCAAGAAGTTCGTAAAACAGAAGCTGTGGGAGGGGAAAGGCTGAAGACTATGATGGAAGAGGATATTCAGCACATGCTCATGAAGCTTCGAGGGGCCAAAGATGGCAACTAAATTTCTTTCCTGGAATGTCAATGGTTTAAATTCACCACAAAAAAGAAGGAAAGTATTTCACTATTTGAAACAATTTAAGAATGATGTTATCTGTTTGCAAGAAACACATTAGATTATCAGACCAAAAATATTTGATAAATTCAAGATTGGGTACACACTTCGTGGCATCAACCTCAGAGAAGAAAAATGGTTTAGTTATATTTGTAAAGAAGGGACTATCAGCTAACTTAATTGAGGCAGATATTCAAGGAAGATATATTACAATTGAACTATTGACTCAAAATGGAAAAATGCTTTTAATTGGAGTATATGCACCTAATCAACAACAAGATAAATTTTATAAATTTTTGCATATCAAAATAATACAATGGGACTATAAATCTTTTATGCTAATGGGTGACTGGAATGGAGTAATAGATACATTAAAGGATAAAAAAAGTTTGTCAAAGACCTCAGCACGTGCGAAATTACCCATGTCATTGTTTGATTTGATGGAAGATATGGAATTGAGAGATATCTGGAGAGTTCGGAATGATGAGGAAAGGGACTTTACCTTTTTCTCTGACAGACACCAATCCTTCTCCAGAATTGACTTCATACTAATTACAAATGATTTTTTTTTCTAGGGTGAAGAACGCGAAGATATGTCCAAGAATTTTATCTGATCATAGTCCGGTTTGGGTGGAATTGGAACAGGAAAGGGGAGAAAGGAGGTCTTGGAGGTTAAATGAAAATTTATTTAGATATGAAGAAAATGTTAAGGAACTTAAAAAACAAATGAAAGATTTTTTTGCTAATAATATGCATAGGGGTACTTCTATGGAAATGGTATGGGACGCAAGTAAGGCCTATATGAGGGGAACCTTAATATATATGATGTTGAGGGTGTGGAAAAAGTATCAATATAAGTTAGATTACAAAATACCTATATGGGTAAATCCCAGACATGCAATAGAAAATATAAGTATAGAACAAAAACAGGAGGTGATTACCTATAAAGAGCTCCTTTTTACGGAAAGGGGCAAATTGCAATTGAAATCTCTAAATGAATTGAAAGAAGAAGGTATAATTTATACTTGGTTTCAGTATGGCCAACTTCAAGCTAGATGGAAGGAAGATCAAAAAATTGGTGTTATGCAAAACGAGGAGAATTTGGTAAAACAGATCAGGGATCAAAGTCAAATGCATATTAAAAGGTTGTATAATGCACTATTGGAAATAGATTTGGAAACGGAATTGGTTAAGGACTGTATGATAAAGTGGGCACAAAATTTTCAGGAACCAGTAATGATAGAAACTTGGGAAAAGATCTGGGTTAGAAATGTTAAATTTATGCAAGCACAAAATTTAAGGGGAAATTTTTACAAAATGTTTTATAGATGGCATTTAGATCCTAAAAAATTGTCATGTATGTACCCAAATGTGCAAGCTAAATGTTGGAGATGTGATTGTGAGGACACAACTTATTTTCATATATGGTGGACTTGTAAGAAAATCAAAGCATTTTGGATAAAAATTTGGTGGGTGATGCAGAATATTTTGAAAAAAAGTTTGAAATTTACTCCGCAACTGTTTCTGCTGGGTATAACAGTAGACTGTACATCACTAGAGACTAAATTGATTTTAAACTTATTATCGGCAGCTAAGCTGTTGGTTGCACAAAATTGGAAGAAGAATGCTTTGCCTACTATTGAAGAGTGGATACTGAAAGTAGCGAATTTAGCAGAAATGGCAAAAATATCAGCTTATTTGAAGGACTATACACAAGAAAGATATATATCGGAATGGAGAAGATGGATTGATTATATTCAGAATAAGTATCAGACAAGAAAATATCAAATAGCTTATGAATGAATGTTAGTTTATAGATGTATTATGTTATTGATAGTGGAATTAAAGTTCTAGGGGGAGATATGTTTACTAGTTTAAGGATAATTATGTTTGACTAAAGATGCCAATGCTCTTCAAATAAATGTCAGCCTCCGCTCTTTCATTGCTTGCTTGCTCGGCTGCCATGAAACGGGGGGAGGGGGGAGCTATTGGATTTCTTGGGAGTGGGGAAGTGAGATGCTGGAGAAGAGGAGAGGAACTTTTCTTCAGTGTTTTTTTTTGAAGCTGATAACAACTCAAGGTCGACTGTCATGGCATAGCAGGAGGATGGCACCACCCGACATGGCACCCTACATGACCCCTGGGACAGGGATGAAATGCTCCCGGTTCGGACCAGCTTGGGCGAGTAGGTAGGGATGGTGGCAGGCAGTTCAGAGAACCAGTAGCAAAAATCCCCGCCCCCCATGCCCAGCTGAGCTGCGTGATCATCAGAGCCTTTTTTTTCTTTTATATGGCTCTGATGATCCAAGCTCTGATGATCCCAGCTGAGTTGCCTGCCGATCAGGCAACTCAACTGGGATCATCAGAGCCTTTTGAAAGCATTTTTTAACATGGTTTTACATGTAAAAAATGGTTTTAAAAGTTAAAAAAAATGGCCATGCCCACCCAGTCACATTACCCCCCCACCAAGCCACGCCCACAGAAGAGAGCCGGAGAAGCCAGGAAAGGTATGCATACTCTGTCGAGAGGGAGGATGAATGCCCCAGGGGTGGAATGGAGGCTGCTGCTTGTGGGGAAGAGAGAGACCAAGCTGGGGAAGGAACAGCTCAAGCCTCCGGAACTCAAGTGGCTGCAGCAACCCAGGGCCCTCTGGCAAGACAGGCACTGCCACAGAGGCAAAGAAAGCCAACATTTCCCCTGATATCAGAAAAATTCGGTGGAGACCCGAAGAAATTGGGATTTTTTTCTAACCCAAGTGTGGAACCACATGCAGGACTGGGGGGAGGATTTCCTCTCAGATGCTGCATGCGTGAGGTGCGTTACCAAGGCCCTGGAGGGGGTAGCGGCTGAGTGGATGGTGGGACTCCACAATGAGAATTCCTCCTTGCTGACTTCCGCTGTTGCCGTGAGCCGTCGCTGATGGTCTTTTGAAGACCGCCAGCCCAATCGCCCGTAAAAGAGCCGTTTTGGCAACTGAAATGGCTCGAAAAACTCCAAGACGCGAGGGGCTTGTGAGGAGAGCCGGCGGCTGCAGGTAGAGTCCCCTGTGAGACCCCCAGAAAGTTTTTTTTGCTTCTGGGGAGTTAACAGGGTGGGACTCCCTATCCAACCCGCTGAAGCTCCGGACGACTGGGAAACTCTGCTTTAAAGCAGAGCAAGACAGCGCGGCAGCATTACCAACAACAACGAAAAATAAGGAAGATTTGAAACTTCTTATTAAACAGCAAGTATTGGAAGTTTTCTGAACTATTTTAAAGAGTTCTTAAAGTGAAAGTTATCTAGGTCTGAGAACGGGGAAAAGAAAAATGGCGCTTGCTCTCAGTGGAGAACAGCTGAAAGCGAAAGTAATTTGATCAGTATATTCGGCTACATTTTAACAAATCCGGCTGGAAGAGGCAGAAAAGTAACCAAAAATAAAATAAAATAAAATAAAAATACTAATTGACTTTTATAGACCTGATTGAATCTGGAGAACTTTTTGGGAAAAGTTGCTAGAGTTTGTGGAAAAGGAAGATCTTTAAGAGGTAAAATGGCAACAAAGCAACCGGGGGGGGGGGGGTTCCCCCACACATAAACAGAAACAGCCTCAAACAGCACAGTTGCAATCTCAGACAAAGGAAGAAAGTCTATATGACCTTATTATTAAAGAAATTCAAAGATCAGAGAAGGAGGTTAAAGGAATGGTTCAAGAGAAATATGATGCAGTTAAACAAGATATTCAAACAGTGGTTAAAGGCCTGTCTGAGGTAGTGTTGCAGATTGATAAGAAAGTGGAGAATCTTGCCTCAGAGATGGAGACCAAATTTAGAGTTTCTGATTCAAGAATCATAGAAATTGAAGAAGCTACACAAAAAATGCAAAATGAGATTACTATGATGCAATTTCGATCAATGGAATATGCTATTAGACTGAGAGGTGTAAAAGAGAACACCAGGGAAGATCTCAGGAAAATTTGTGCAGAGGCTTTGGCAGTTATGTTGAAAGTGGAACCAGACGTGGTTTTGTGTAAGATGGACAAGGTGTTAGGATTCTATATGGTATATATAATGTTAGAACCAGTTGTCCAG
>WNWU01006191.1:0-12056 GCA_012654045.1 Ptyas mucosa | reverse complement strand
GTATCTGGCTGACCCAGGAATGTTTTTCAGTCTTCCTTTCCATAACAAGCCAGCAAGGCTAGCTAAGACCCCCACCCCCTGGGAGTCTGACAACCAATCAGGATACTCTTCCTATGCCCCAGGAAGTTCAGGGCTCAGAGAGGGCATAAAACCCAAGGACTTGCAGCATCTCTGCCCTTTTCTGTTCAGGAACTCAAACCATGTGATCCTGTCCACCGTTAAACCATCTTTCCAAGCAGTCTCCATGTTTCCAGTGTCTTTTTCCCCACTTGGAGCTGAACCCAGAAGGATATTTCTTCCAACAATGGAAAAATAATTTGACTTTTTCTTTAAAAAGAATAGAAGAGACCTCATTACAAAATGTATGGGACACAGCAAAGGCATACATTAGAGGTTTAGGCATAACTTACATGGGAAAGAAAAATAAGAAGAAACAAAATCAAAAGATATTAGAAGAACAATATAAGAGGTTAGAGATGGAATTACAAAAAGAACCACAAAAAAGAGTAAAAAAATCAAATGGAATTAATAAAACATAAGTTGAACTTAATAAATAAAGAAGAATTAGCACAAAAAATTAAAAATGTAAACAAGTTTTTTTTGAAAATGCAAATAAACCAGGAAGATGGCTGGCATATAAATTGAAAAAGGAGAAGGGAAAAAACTGATACACTAATTAATTGACGAGGAGATAGCTGCCACATTTACAGCTTTGATTTTCATAAACATATATGCTTTGCTTGTAAGAAAGTTAATGATTTGTAACTATATGTAGAAAGGGAAGTTTGAGAAAGGAATAGTCTAGAGATGAAGCAGCAAGGGAAATCTTATACTGTATATGATCAGTAACAAAGTTTAACAAATGTGATTCAGAAGATCTGAAGCTAGCATATGTTGTGTAGCAAAATTTAAGTGATTTTTGCATTTTAATCGATGTATCCTAAATAATGCATTTGGAATTACAAAAAGGAGACTAGGTGTTGTTAAATGTGTGCTAAACTTGCTTTCCTTTCTCTTAAAGCCAAGGAAAATGTCAGGGTAAATGCATAACCTCACTGTGATTACCAACCCAGAGCTGTGTAAGGGTTAACTCATCTACCACATATCCCATCATCCCCTTTGTCACTCCCTACCTTCTGGCTCCTCCTCCTTTGTATAAAAGGTCTCTCCCACGTGGATACCATGCAGTTCCAGATAAGTACCTGTAAGGGAAGGTCAAGAGGTCAGTAGCTGAAATGCTGTAAGGGCCTATATCTAATGCAGGATTGAAATAGAAGAATATTTGCATCAGATTACTTTGTACCTTGAGTTATTGGGTCAGATCCATCCCTCCACAATATGGTAGCAGAGGATGGTTCCCCATAACTCCGAACAATGACTGAACCAGATATTCACTCTACAAAGAAGAATAGAGTAAATACCAGATCAGTTACAAGACAGATGGCTGCACAACTCACCCCAAAAGGAGCTGCAGTGAAAACCACGACAACCCAGAGTGAGTACCCCTGCGACATGGACTCACTGGACAGAAACGAGGGGCAGAACGAGGAAGCAAGAGGCCAAGAACAAAAGACACCGCAAAAAGAAAGCCGCCTCAGAGAATCCATACTAAGACTAATGGAGACGCCCACAAGTGAAGGAGACCTGATCGCGAAACTCCAAGGCCTCCTTGGGAGCCATGGAGCAGCAATCGAGATCCCAGGGACGACCCAGGGGGACACCACGCCGGTAAGAGACAGGCTGGCTCAGTCGGACGACCTAGAGCCAGCCGAATCTAATTTCGCGCCTTCCATCCGGCGGCCATCTTGGGATGGCCACCAACCAATAGAAAGCCAGGATTTAAATCCAACGGCGCGAAACAACCTAGACCCCAAAATAAATGAAGGGCAACCCGGGGACAACGACAAAAGACAATCCATCGACAATCGATGCCCGCCAACTGAGCTCGATGTCAAAAAGGCCCTAGAAACAATAGCGGCCGCGCTAGGCCCCACATTCAGGCCTACTGCACAAACCGTAAGGACGGGCGATACCCCCGAAGAAACGAGGGAGATCAAAGGCAACCTCACAGCCCGTCACGACCACCGAAACACGAGAGCGATCCCAAGGCCACCGCAACGAACCGTGACAACGCCGCGCCACCCGACACCAACTCAAGCCGCGACGGAAGAAGACCAGGCCGCACACTCACCGCTCCTGCGTCCACCGCCGGGATTCGCCGCTCGCTCGGGACCCAGCTTCCACGAGTCAGGATCGTCATCCGCCGCTGCTGCTGCCACCGCCGCCGCCGCAGACCCACCGCTGGATCCATGGAGGCCTCACCAGCCGTCCGCCGCTTCCAGCCGATCATCCAGGACGGAGTCAGCCGCGTGGAGGGAGGTCCAGAGGTACCACGTCCAGCCCAGGCTCTCCGGAGGCGAACCTGATCTTCAGCCCGCAGGCCTGGGCCTTCAGCAAGGAGCCTCGGACAGGAGCTCCTCACCCGGCGAGATCCAACACAGAATGAGCCTCACGCATGCTCAGTCGCCACCTGTAACAAGAGAAACAGTGAACATAGATACAAATCAGTTCAGACTAGCATCAAACATACCTTTGCCTTATTGCGAGTTCAGTCACATCATGGACCATGGACAGCTACCTCCAGTAAGTAGCTATTATAGCAACTCTGGGTCTATGAATATTAATATAACAAAACTACAGATAGATGGAGGGAATCTCATAGAGTGGAGCCAACAGTTGCAGGTTGCCTTTATGAGGGAAAATGCACTTTTTCTGATTAATAGACCACCACAAAAGCCCTGGTCTTTAGAAATTGACTGTGTACATCATAAGGCTTTTTACATATTGTTAACATCTATTCCTCCCACTATGTATCCCACCATTGGTAATGACCTAACTGTGTCTGAGGTTATGCATAAATTATACAGCATGTTCTACAGTCAGAGCAGGGCCACAACCACAAGGATTTCTAGGGAGTTCTATTCAGCTAGGCACAAACCAGGGGTTCCCATAAGTGAACACATATTAAAATTAAATGCTACCAGGGCAGAGCTCATGCAGAGGGGAGAAATGATAACTGAAGAAAGCATGATGAGCATCATTATCAACTCCTTAGATAACAGCTGGGACAACTTCGTAACTCAACTGGATAGTCTCAGCTTAGAGCACCTGTCACTGGGCACGCTCACAAATAGATTAATAGCAGAGGACAATCTAAGGAGGGACCGTCACATGTCCAGGAGAGATCCTAGACCCTTTAAAAGGGTAGAATTCCAAGATAGAGCGAGGAACGCCCCTGAATGTTTCTCTTGTGGTTCTAAAAATCACATAAAGAGAGACTGTCCCAGAAACAATAGGGAAAGAGGATATGGCGATCACAAGGGGAGACATTCACCAGACCACGGGGGAGGCAATCACCGGAGCGCAGACCCTTCAAAGAGCGAGGGCGTGGGTGGTCACCAAAGCCCAGGAGGCAACATGAACGCAGAGATAGCTCTAGGGACAGCTATCCAGGCTCCATGTATGGATATAGATATGATGACTCTGACACCAGGCAGGGGACAAGAGAGGACATATGGCTCCTGGACTCAGGGGCTTCTGACCATACCACAAATAACCCAAAATTATTCAGTTCACTCACCAAGACAGATTTCAAACTAAGAGTAGCCAATCAGAACAGAGTCCAGGTAGTTGGAAAGGGGAATGTACACATCCCACATATTGGGGAAATAGAGGGGGTATTATATGTTCCCGAAATACCCCACAATGTGTTATCCACAACCAAACTCACGCAAGGCACAGACAACGAAGTAGTGTTTAGGGATGGGGAAGCCCATATACTCAAACAAGGAAATGAAGTCGGGGAGGTAACTATATTAGAGGGACTTCCCTACTTCACGCCCAATACGGGAGACAAGGGAAGCATCAACGTAAACTTAAAAGATGGAGAAGAAGAAGACATTGAACCAGAGGGGGTAGATAACAATGAGAAACATAGTAAGGGTGTTATTTCTATTGGGAAACCATTACATGATAACTGTGCGCACCTCCTTCACAGAAGGTTGGGGCACATAAGCTTCCCCGTTGTAAAGAGAATGACTGAATGTACTGAAGGACTCAAAGTAAAAAACTGTGATAACTACTTAGAGTGTTCGGTTTGTAAGCGCTCAAAGATTAAGGTTAAGGCTAGACCTAGAAAATCAGAACGAACCACTGAGTATCCTTTTCAACTTGTACATATGGATTTAGTGGGGCCTTTGAAACCATCTATCAAACATAGAAAGAGTTTTTTTCTAAATATTGTAGACGACTACAGTAGGTATGGGTACGTCTACTCACTTAGACATAAGAGCGAGGTGTCACAAAGATTTAAAGAGTTCCACAAAAGAATAGAGTTACAACACGACACAAAGATAAAACAAATAATGACTGATAGGGGGTCAGAATTTATGGCAAAAGATTTCATGAGGTGGTTGAGAGAGCAGGGCATAGCGCATTATTCCTCTTCTCCGTTTTTGCCATTTCAAAATGGAGTAATAGAGAGAAAAAATGGGGTACTCCAGACCATGATGAGGTGCATCTTGGAGGACGCGGGACTGGGACAATCCTTTTGGTCCAAAGCGTTACACTATTCAAACTACACACTCAATAGACTGTGGTCAAGTTCCGTTAACAAAACTCCGTATGAAATGCTGTATAAGAGAAAACCCAACTTGGCCCACCTACATATATTTGGTGCCCCAGCAGATGTCCATATCCCCAGGCAACTGAGAAAAAAGGGGGAAAAAATATCCAAGAGATTAAAATTCGTAGGGTATGAACCTGGAACGAAAGGCTACAGGTTCATAGATAGCAACAACAGGTTTATAGTCTCCAGATCCGCCAATTTTCACGAGAACTCAAACTGGTCAAGGCTTCATTCAAATGACATCCTCTCTAATAAAGACACACACGACAATGATCAGAGAGAAGGAACAGCCATAGAAGGTACTAATGTGACAAAATTAAATAAAGCCAAACATCACCAAATAAGTACAAAAGGCTGGAAGGAGGGACATCCCACTCTAAAATTAGACAGTCTAACAAACGAAGAGGCTGAACGCATGCATGAGACAGACACTACCCCAAGTAGGCCCGTAAGGGAGAATAGAAACAAGCTACCAAAAAAGACTAGAAGACTACGTCATGACCATACACAATGACAACATCGCACCTAGTTCCTATGAGGACATACTCAAACTCCCATTAGAGGAAAGAGAAAAATGGGAATTAGCTATGGAAAAGGAGATGGACAGCCTCAAAGATCTAAACGTGTATTCACCGGCCCAGGTACCTGCACACAAGAAGGCTATTGGAACCAAGTGGGTATTTAGAATTAAAACTCTAGAGGACAACAGGGCATTATACAAGGCAAGGTTGGTCGCACAAGGTTTTGCTCAGAGATACCCAGAAGACTACACTGACACTTACTCACCCACCGTCAGGGCTGAAAGTGTCAAAAGTGCACTGGTTATAGCGACAGTCATGGGACTTAAGGTCTTCCAATTCGATGTGCAGACAGCATACCTTCACGCTGAATTGGACAAAGAGATATATGTTAAGGCGCCCCCAGGATACGATAAGGGAGAAAATTGCACCTGGCTGTTAAACAAAAGTTTGTACGGACTTAAGCAATCTGGCAAAAGATGGTATGATTGTTTAGCCAAAGCTCTCACATCAATGGGATTTATAGCCACCTCAGCTGATAAATGTTTCTTTACAAAAGGAGAAAAAGACTCATTTGAGGGCATACTTGTTTACGTGGATGATATCTTATACAGAGGCAAGCACAAAGACAAATGTGACAAATTTGCCGCTGAATTAGGTAGTCACTTCTCCCTAAAATCACTAGGTAAAATTGATAAGTACCTGGGAGTCCACGTAACTAAGACTGAAAAGGGATTCAGACTCTCACAAAAAGAAAAAATCTCTGAACTATTGTCCAAATGCAACATGTCAGAGGCGAAGCCTAACGATACGCCCATGCAACCAGACTTTTTGAAGGGCATGTATGGGGAATCCGAACCCTTCAACGACAACAAGTTGTATAGGTCCACCATCGAGTCATTATTGTATATAGCCAATTGGACCAGACCAGACATCGCCCTGGCAGTCAATTTACTATCCAGACACGTGAGCAAACCTACTACTTTTCACTGGGATGCCATCAAAAGGCTACTCAGATACCTCAAATACAGCATCAACGCACAGCTTTGCCTTGAACCAGAAACATCAACCAAACCGAGACTGACCTGTTATGCTGACGCTGATTGGGCGGGGGATATTCAAAGCAGAAAAAGCACCTCAGGATATGTGTTATTTCTCAATGGCAGCCCCATCCATTGGTACACAGGGAAGCAAAAACTGGTAGCCACTTCCACCACAGAGACAGAATTTGTCTGCCTATCCAAAGCAACTAACAACCTGATATGGTTTGATGATTTACTAAATGACATCTGGGGTGAACCGTTATATCCAATAACTATCCACGAAGATAACAAGGCTGCCATAGAGATATCAAAAGCCGATGCTGTAGGGCAACGATCGAGGCATATTGATATTAAATGCAAGCACGTCAGGCAGTTCTCAGAGATAGGTTTTATTAAAGCTGTGCATTGTGATACCGAGGAACAGATAGCCAATATATTAACCAAACCTCTACCTCACAAGCAACACTCATATCTCATGTCTAAAATATGTGTTCATATGTAAATCTTGTACATTATGTATACCTGTATTCGGTTAAGCATTTAGAGGGGGTTCTGTCAGGGTAAATGCGTAACCTCACTGTGATTACCAACCCAGAGCTGTGTAAGGGTTTGTTAAGTGTAAATGCCTGCCCTCCAAACCTAGTGTTGTAAGGGTTAACTACCCAGGGATCCATTCACCCACTGACCCCTCCTTACCTGGACTCCGCCCCTGGAGTACTTAAGGGTCATCCATGCGGTCTGGGAGCCATTCCAGCTGCATACCTGTAAGAGAGAAACATTATGTAAATAAAGAGAATCTGTTGTGTCTTCGGCTCCCGAGCCCAGACCTTCGGAGGAAGAACCCTCCGAAAGTGAAGAGGAGGAGGAGGCAAGGCCCCCCTCTCCTGGCCCGTCTGGTTTGGCACCACCCCAGGCCCCAGCTGAAAGCCCTGAGGAGGAAAGCTCCTCTGAGTCAGACGTTAATGAGGAGAGGGAGTGGATTAATCCCAGGTGGCGACGATCAGAGAGACGGGCTCAGCAAAGGAGTGGGTGGGGCCGAGCATGAGGTGATGAGTCACAAAGCCAACGCCCCACACGGTATAAAAGGAGCTGACCTTACCTTGTTGGCTTTTGTGACAAACAAATTATTAATTTGGCTGCTTGTTTCCTGAAGTACTGCATCAGATAAGTGTTTGCTAATCTTAAGACTGTTTGTTTTTGGACATGCCGGAGAGCCTTATCAGGGACTGGCCGTGGCAACTCAAAATAACAGCTGTCTTTATCTCTCCCGGGCTCGCTGCCAGCTTGTTGTTTATGAATGGTGAATAAACAACTTTCGTACACTTCTGTTTGTGTGTGTGCTTGTCTGGGCTCCTGAAGCAGGGAGGGGACAGAACAGAATCGTACATACACATGCCTGTGTATCTCATTTATTGGGCTCGATCCAAGAACATTCCAACAAATATGGTAGCAGAGAATGGTTGGAAATAGCCCAAACCAAACAAAAAGGATGCCAACAAACTCCAAGCTGAATGAAGAAACCGAGAGAGTAAACACTCGAGCATCCAAAAAGAAGATAGAAGAAATGCTAGCTTCAGCAGAAGCAAAGCTGGCAGAAATGCAAAGGAACAAAGAACAACTCTCCAGCCCTGGCTACTCAAGAGTAACAGAGAGAAGCCTAGACAAAAGAGAGGATGAATCAGAGGCCGAGCTACGCGAAGAAAAGGAGCTCAAGGAAAAGCTACTAAGCCTAGCCGGCTTGACCGCAACCAAGTCCAGACTCGTCGCGGAACTCCTCAACCTTCTCGATGACTGCGGAGCAGCAGCCGGGAAAGAAGATGACAAAACGGAACGCAGCGACAAAAACGTGGTAAGCGATTTAAACCCCTACCACTCACTTACTGATGAAGTCGATCCAAAATTCACGCGCTCCCCGCAGCGGCCATCTTGGATGATGACGTCACCCAAGATGGCCGATCAACCGCCAATCAGATCCCGATGTTTGAAAAATATGGCGGGAAACGAGGCCTACCACTACAAGGCCTACGAATATGACTGCGAGGCCAACAACTACCCAGGACAGATAGCATCGAGTTCGCCTACCAAACTCGAAGTAGAAAAGGCCATGCGTACCATCACCGCAGCTTTCGGAACTAAAATAAAAATAGTAAGTTCCGATGCCGATACCGCGGGAGAAAAAGATGTGACCTCCTACGTGCATAGGGGCAACCACAAAGACCAACTATGGGGGAAAAATACCGGAGCGTGGGCACCACCCCCGTCCTTCCACACCAGAAACCTCCCAATGCCCCCACTAAGCTACACCATGAAACCGGAGGAAATAAATGAATATTCATCGTACCAGGGGACACATCCGAGACATCCGGGACTGTCGACGGGCATAGGCATCGGCCCGTACTCGAACTTCGACCTCCGGAATGGACCGGACCTTCAGGGCCTTCATCCGAGCCTCACGGGCCCACACCAATACCCAGGCGGCGTGACAAGACCCACGACGATCCAGGCGGCGACCCGAACAAACTTCGGCCTCCAAGGACCTCCAAAGATGGAGCCAGAAGTCCAAGTCAAGAGGCAGGGTCTTCACCCGGGAGCAGCAGGAACGAGCTCCTTCCACGACGGCGGCAGAGGCAGAATGGCCCAGGAGCATGCGCAGAACCGACCTGCAATGAAAAAAGAACAGACCTTAAAAGCAAGTCACTACAGACTGACTCCCTGCATTCCCCTGCCTTATTGTGAGTTCCCTTTTGCTTTGGACCATGGACAGCAACCCTCAATAGGTAATATTACTCACAATACAGGGACACTTCCAAATGACTTTCCCAAACTTAGGATAGATGGATTTAACTTTGTTGAATGGAACCAACAGTTACAGGTTGTCCTCTTAAAGGAACATTTACTATTCTTTATAACTAACCCACCAGAAAAGCCTTGGACTTTTCAGTTAGATTGCATGCATCATAAGGCATACCATTTGTTACTAACCAGTATATCTCTCAGTATGTATCCCAGTATTAGCCACAACTTGACAGTGTCAGAAGTGGTAACCTTTTTGCATAAAATGTTCCATAGCAGAAGTATAGCCACAACCACAAGAATCACCAGGGAATTTTACTCAGCCAAACTTAAGGTGGGAACTCCAATGAGTGAACACAAATTGTCACTCAATGCCACCAGAGCTGAGCTAATTCAAAGGGGGGAGAACATAACTGAAGGGAACATGGTGAGCGTGATCATAAATTCATTAGACCACAGCTGGAATGACTTCATCATGCATCTAGACAGTTCCAGCCTAGAACGCATCACCTTAGATATGCTAACCAGTAAACTTATCACAGAAGACAACCTTAGGAGAGATCGATCCCTGAACCACAGAGAACCAAGGATTAGCAAAAGAGTAGAATTCCACAGCAGAAACTACAGTGACATAGAATGTTTTAATTGTGGCTCCAGGGAGCACTATAAAAGAGATTGCCCCAGGAGAATAAGAGACATTCCCAATCTAGAGACAGGACAGAAAACAGACACAGAATCCCCGAAAGACAGACAAATGAGAACAGATACAGGCGCAGAGATTCACCCAAACCCAGGGACGGAAGGAGATACCGGGATAGTTCCAGGGACAGTCACAAGGGTTCATTATATGGGCTGAGAGAAAGGGACAGCACACTAGAATATACCAACATGGAAAGTGCATGGCTCCTAGATTCAGGAGCCACAAACCATACCACTTATAACACAAAATTATTTACAAAATTCACAAAAGAAAAATTCACCATTAAAGTGGCTAACCAAAATAACGTGCTAGTAACCGGAAAAGGCAACATAAACATCCCAGAGATAGGGGAAATAGAGGGGGTATTACTTGTCCCGGAGATACCCTACAACATACTAGCCACATTGAAGCTAAGCAAGGAAACAAGGACAAAGATAACGTTTGAGGAAGGGAAGGTATTTTTGACCAGGGATGAGAGAATCATCGGGAGAACCATAATCAGCGGAGGTTTACCATATTTTCAGCCTAACTGTAGTAACCTCCCCAAGATAAACACCAACACTAGAGACATGATAGACAATGCACCCAACACTGAGGAGATAGTGAAGGTTAAACACAACTCAACACCCAGAGATACAGACATAAAACAAACATTAGAAAAGGAGAAGCCATCGTTAGGCAAACCAATCCACGATGAGTGTGCGCAATTATTGCATAGAAAATTGGGTCATAGCAGTTTTCCGATTGTACAAAAAATGGTCAATTGTTGTGATGGATTAAAGGTTAAATATTGCAAAAATTATTTAGAGTGTTCGGTGTGCAAATGTTCCAAATTGAAAATCAAAGCCAAACCAAAAAAATCAGAATGCACCACAAATTCCATATTTCAAATGGTACACATGGACTTAGTGGGGCCCTTAAGGCCATCCATCAAATATAAGAAAAGGTTCTTCCTGACTATCGTAGATGACTTCAGTCGCTACGGTTATGTGTACACACTCAAACACAAACATGAGGTGTTCCAGAAATTTAAAGAATTTCACAAAAAGATAGAACTGCAACATAATATCAAAATCAAACAAATAATGACAGACCGAGGGTCTGAGTTTATGACTAAAGAATTTTCAAATTGGCTCAGGGCGCAAGGGATATTGCGTTTTACGTCGGCCCCTTTTTCACATTTCAAAATGGAGTAGTAGAAAAAAAGAATGGAACCCTACAGACAATGATGAGATGTGTGCTAGAGGATGCAGGGTTAGGACAACACTACTGGTCAGAAGCCGTTTTATATTCAAATTACACACTAAATAGGTTATGGTGTAGCGTAATAGATAAGACACCATACGAGGTCATGTATAATAGGAAGCCAAAGATAGCACACCTTCACATATTCGGTGTCACTGCTGATGTTCATATCCCCAAACAGATACGCAGAAAGGGAGACAAAGTTTCCAGGCGATTAAGATTTATGGGGTATGAACCGGGCACCAAGGGTTTTAGATTCATCGACAGCAATAACAATTTCATAGTGTCACGCACCGCAGTATTTCATGAAAATTCTAATTGGTCCAAGATACACCTAAATGAAATAACCACAGAAGGGGAAAACTTTAGCTGTACCCAAAACAAAACACCACAGAGCACAGTAGGAAACGATGATATAGAAACTATAAAACAAAGAGACCATAGGATAAAAATCAAAGAGTGGAAAGAGGGACATCTGGATTTAAAAGTAGAGACACTCACAGAAAAGGAAGCCAGGTACCTTCACGATACGGAAACTACACCAGACAGACCAGTTAGGACTTCTAGAAATAAAACACCCAAGAGACTAGAGGACTATGTACTATCTCTCCACTCTAACCAAGTAACTCCCAATAATTATGAAGAAGTTCTCAATTTACCCATTAATGAGAGGGAAAAGTGGGAGCAGGCGATGGAGAAAGAGATGAACAGTCTACGTGAGCTAAAGGTATACACACCCGCAGAAGCCCCCAGTGATAAAACCACAATAGGCACTAGGTGGATCTACAAAATAAAGTCCCTAGAAGGAGGTAAAACATTGTACAAGGCTAGATTGGTAGCCCAGGGGTTTGCCCAGCGGTTCCCGGACGATTACACAGACACATATTCCTCCACTGTCAGGGCAGAAAGCGTAAAGTGTGCATTGGTGATAGCATCAATCCTAAACTTAAAGGTACACCAATTCGATGTGCAGACAGTGTATCTCCACGCTGAGCTAGACAAAGAAATTTATGTTAGAGCACCGCATAGTAAAAACACACATAAAGGGGAAACCTGGTTATTGAACAAGA